>CAIGRT010144534.1:0-17123 GCA_903798405.1 Fraxinus platypoda | reverse complement strand
ATGTACTTGTAGCATGATTCTATTAACAATATCTATTTCTTCTTCATCAAATGTTTTAGTTAACCAAGTAGCATAAGGAAACTTGAACCCATCCCTATTCTTGCTGATCTAGATCTTGGATTTAGTAGATATGTTGTATCACCAATGCATTGCTCTTTTTCTTATTTTGTGAACCATTCATCTCCATATAAATAATTTATATGCTAGATCATATAAGAAAATGTGTAAAGTGAAATTTCACAATGAAAGCACATCTCGAAAGCTAATGGCAACATGCAATTGTGGTTGGCCGAAGGATATTATTGGATGGAAGGATTACTGATGACAAACTAAGCTCCTGTTTGGGTGATCTAAATGGAATAAAAAATAGTCGAGTGAGTAAAATGAAATTATTTTGAACGTTCAGCGACCTACTGCTGCTAACATTGATATGTCATAAGCAGCCCTCATCTCCTATCCACAATGGTCATGATAAAAATTTCTCACTTCTGATGTGACAAAAAAAAAGTGTGAAGTTTTTAACTTATGTTTCTCTTGCCATATCAACAGTAAAAATCTTTTATCTTGCACACTGGGGACATGAGATCAATTTCATAGTTAGTATTTTAAGATCGTCCCTTGTGCCTTGTTTACATAGGATTCAAGATATGCACATATAAGTCAATTTTCATCTCTCAAAATTAGTAAAGTTGAGCACAAAATCCATATATTGTCTATGTAAAACAGAAAGAACAACCTCCAGTTGAACTAAACAAATACAAGAAAAGAAAAGAGAGAAATATTTGAACCTCAAATATTACACAAAACATGCACTTATTATTGAAAACATATTTCAATTCATATACAACTCGAATCCTAAGTACAAAAACTGAGAGAGAGAGAGAGAGAGAGAGAGAGAGAGAACATTGTACAAAAACTTTGTGAGGACGTCATCCAATATATTTTACGAGGATACTTTCCATGGGAATAGCAGCCTTGCTATGTATTTTTGGACAAATCTCGTTGAAAAGAAAATCCAATTAGAACTACCTTCCGAAAAAAAATGAATAATATATGAACATTGAAAATCAACGGGGAATTTAATTCCCAAATAGTAGGTTCAAATGTACAAGTAAACAGATTTTACTTGGCAGGGGTAACACCTTGTGCATTCTCTTCGTATAAATCAGTCTGCGACTTACTAGGAATGATTGTAGGAGGTGACCATTGATCGGGAACCATCAGAAAATAGGTAGTCATTGCTTTCCTGAACCTCTTCTTATATTGCTTTGGCGAAATTACCGTTGGGGAAGCATTCTTGAGGCCACCAAGTATGCCAGATGTCTTCACCCAAGTCTCCAGCTGCTTGTCCCAAGTGTACTGTCTCATGAAGTCAATAATCCCAAGAACAAGCTCGTGCTTCTCTTCATCAACCCCGACAAGAAGCGAATAATCCATTACATCTATAGACTGCAAGTTCAAGATTAGCTTAATTAGCACAAGTGAGGTGGTTTCGTGGATGGTGTGGAGCTATAATTAGGTTTTTTCTGTATATAGCAGACTGATTTGATATCATAAGATTCTGTTCCTCTCACATTCTAATGTAAAGGTTAATTACTGGGTTGGACAAAAGCTCTAATAATAATAATAATAATAATAGGCATAGAGAAAGAGAAAAGTTAGAAATGCATGTTGCAGCATGCGGTGCAGACGACTGATAGATACAATTTTGCCTTGCATACTTAAAAAGTTTCCAAAATTCAATTTCAATCTATCAGCTTCTTGAAATCCAGGTTCTTCTACAGTGCGAATTGAAAAGAATGAAGAATGTGAATCTTTTCCTCAGATCAGTTCAATGCCAACTTTCATGTCTGTGTTTTACTCTGTGTATTTCAAGAACCAAGTAACTGAATTTATCAGTAATAAGCAGAGAAGATGTAAACTTACTGCAAGAAAAGAAGTATCATTCCAGACAGCTCTCTCTAACAATCTCTTGGCTTTATTCCCAACAAAAATTGGAGAAGTAGGCATAGCTTCAATCAAGTTCTGATCAAGCAAAACCTTATTACTTCCACTAGAATCAGGATTGTACCGAGACCTGGAAGATCCTTTAAGATCATAAAGCCGTTTCAGATGTCTTCCGAACAGAAGATTCTCCATAACCAACAGATCCATTTTTGATTCCTTCCCTCCTTTGAGATGTTTCGATGTAACCTTTTCAAAATACCAAAGAGATCATGAGGGTATTTCAAAGTAATCATAATGCAAAATAAAAGTTTGTCCCGATCTATTTTTGAGGAATTAAAATGCCATGATACGAACAGAGATTATCTTGGTAAAGGAAAGAATGTAGAGGAGAAATTTGTTCTCCTTTGTAATAACAAATGAGAAATAATGTGTGTGTGTGTGTGTGTGTGTGAGTGATAGCAACAACATAGTTTTCGTAGAAGGAAGAACCATAGGGTCATAGAAGCTACTTTATGCATGATGCCAAAAGTTAGGTCCCAATAGGACCCAGCAATCTCATTCAGTTGTAATCTTATTACTGCCGTAATACAGAGTGTACCATTCTGCCAGCAGACCTGACAGCTTAAAAACCATTTTGAAGACAAAATACCCCCTCAGGAAAAACAATATTTTGAATAGTGAATTTTTGGAGAATGTGTGGTTAAAAAATGGGAAAAAATTTTGGGTTTACGTGTAGAATATTTTATTGTGTGAATGAGTGGTTGAAAATGAGTATGTAGAAAATCGTGTTTTGAAATAATGGTTACCAAACAGGGGCTAAAGTTAAACATGAAGAACAGGTTCCGTATGAAAAGAATGTGGTCAAACCGAGACACTCGAATGTCCAACTAACTGGACCTCTTGGCAATCTGTTTCTTGGGCCATCACCAAGTAGTCCAACAACTCCATAGTTAATTAGTTACATCTGTATGTAGTAAAGCAGTACATTTCAGTAAAAAGGTGTCTTTAATACATCATAGAGTTTTAAGAGTTAACAAGATGAAAATGTGTTGCTCTGGAGGAAAGCGTGTCCGTTATTAATCTCAAGCCCCAAACGATAAAAGAAAAATAATTGTGTAAATAAGCAATTATGAACTAAACAAATAAGCTAATTTAGATTCTGCTTCTCAGAAATACCTGATATATCCCAAG
Organism: Fraxinus platypoda; assembly: GCA_903798405.1. Taxonomy (NCBI): domain Eukaryota; kingdom Viridiplantae; phylum Streptophyta; class Magnoliopsida; order Lamiales; family Oleaceae; genus Fraxinus; species Fraxinus platypoda. Next base: position 13,985 of record CAIGRT010144534.1, on the reverse strand, counting down.
GATCTTTGCCAGGCATGTTGGGCTACCTGAGCCAATTGATTCGGAAAGATACTTAAAATATCCAGGAGCAAACTTGATGAATGATTCCAGCTCGGTCTTTGTCACTTGCTTAATGATAAATCGATCATCCGAGGTTTTTGCAAAAAAGACATTGCTCTTACCACCTTGGGCTCCCCACTTCTTACAACGACTAAGAGATCTGACGAAATCCATCTCGGATGGACAACATATTCTCCTCAAGGCATCAAAACGCTTTGCATAGTAACAAGTAACTGTGTATTTCACCTTCCCAGGGAGTCCATCATCCACAAAAGACACTTTCGCATGTAAGGCTTTTGTATATAAGATTGGGTCCAAAGGCAAGGAACTATGAGAACTAAACGAGGAGATATTTTCATCTCCAGATCCAAGACTTCGGTAAGATTCCAAAGTCATTTCATCAGAGGAATGAATGGATTGAAGATTCCCAGCATCATGGGACTGCAGAGAAAGCATTGAGTCTGCAGTGTCCTTTGGTCTCTCAAGCTCATCAGACAGCTGGACAAGATATGCAGGTGACACAAGTGCATAAGATATAATACTTGTGGGTTCGTCGTCATAGACTGGAACAACAGTGTCATTAACCCCTAAAGGCAGAAGCAACTTGGCTCCAACCTGGAATTCCGAATCCCGAAATGATGATATGTACACTGGATTGTATACACCGAGTGTATCCAGTTTCTGATGAGTCCCCGATAGATTGTTTAATGATCTATAGAAACTTGTAAAAGACATTCCCAACCAGCTCACGGTATCTTCCATAAAATCAGAGCCTTTAGTAGACAACTTGGAAGGCGGCTGAGACACCTTAGACACGCTCATATTATCCTCGTGGTCTTCCACGTTCAACTTTTCTGCCAATCCAACGGTGGTCAAAGAATTTGTTTCAAATGGTTCATGTAAATTATCATTCTTAGGTACTCCAACACCTGGGTGATTTTCACCGGTCCACAATGCATCACGAGCATCTGATAAACAAAGAGGGACTTGTCCATCAGAAAGGGTTCTACGAACTGCAACATTAGATTCCAGGAGATCTAATTCATCAAAGGCCTTTGTCCCAATAGGAAGTGTCAATGGATTTACATATCCATGGTTGAAGTTAATACCCACACCAGTTATTTGATGAACTACTTTAGGATGGCTGTTGTACCTATCACTTAACCCTTGATCATGGTTTTTGACACGCTTTGCATCTGCAGAAACAGAATCAGGACTGCCTGTCTTAATAGGGATGATTTTATCAAAAATGTTCTCATTAACACCAATGGATTTCTCAACAGGATCTGCATTGGTGACATCCAAATCATCCTGTTCATCCTTCTTATCTAAACTGGCTGCGTATATCAGGCGATGGTCCCACATATAAGACTGGAAGACTAGTTGTCTTTGTAGTCGATTGATCTCAAAAATATCAATGACTGGTTGGCCCTTTCTCGCTTCCTTGTTCAAAATTTTCTGGAGTGTTTCCTGCCATATCATTGAACATCCATCAGCACCCAATGATTTCAGAAACTTTTACAATTTAATGTTGTGTTGCATTGTAATTAATACAAAACTTCTATCATGAAAGGATTGGAGTCATGTATATGTACTAGAAGTCTACATTGCAAAGGATCAAATCAAAAGTACACTTTCTGATATCAAGTAGTGTTAATTTCCAGCTATGCTGTCTAACAAAGCGAATGAGAAGATACTTTTTTCCCTTTATAGTTTGTGTTTCCTAGCTATGGGGTTCTCGAATAGGGAGGGATCTAATACAATATGATAATTCTACCTTCATTTTTGCCTGGCATGTGGTTGTATTACCCGCCAAAATATGGGGGTAAATTCTTATTTTCACCAAAACCATGTAAAGGATATAGGTTTTACTAAGAAGTGTAAATAGGTTTACCCACCCAAAGTAAGGCAATATTCTACTTCTACATGCATATCAAAGAGGAATATAAAGCATGTATAATTAGTGGTTACAGGTATAGGAAATAAAACTCAATATTCAAAATTGAGCCCAGACCTCAAATTCTGCCTTCTCTTTCTGCAATATCCCTTCTAAATACGTTATCTGGCGTCTTGATTCAGGTGATTTCACTCCACTATTGAGCAAACCAGAGCCAGATTTTTTTTCTGCCAAAAGGCAGATAGCATTGAGCACTTCAGAGAACAAAAGGTCAGCCCAGCTTTCTACCTATTAGAATTTAAAGGTTAGATTAAATACATGCAGTGATATTTTACATGTACAGAAATCAATTAAAAAAAATCACCTTATTCAGCTCTTGTTTCATCCACTCCTGCGTTTCATAGTTAAAATCAAGTTTTGGGGGAGGAAGGTATACTGAGTGAACATCAATTGATGCATAACGAAAGCAAGCAACCATTTGGCCAAATCTGCAAGTAACATAATCGTCATAAATCCAGGTAAAATATAAAACAGGTAGAAATGTACACCCAATTCGAATGCAACTTGCTTCCAGAATTTATTCTCATTGCTTAGCCAAGAAAAAACAAATTAGCCAAAGAGCAATTTTTAAAGGTTTAGAAAATAGGATACTCAGAGGGTAATAACAGGATAGCACAGTTGAACAAGTCTTGTTCATGACTGGCAAGGTTAATGTAACGACACAGCCCAATTGGTACTATGATTCAACTTAAATCTCTCTTAAAGGGAGGTGGGAGCGACAGAAAACCGTGAGAGGTAAGATGGGCTAGACGAGAGGAATAGAGGTTGGGTCGTTACAAAAAATGTGCGTTTTTTGTAATAATCACGTGACCTCTGTGCCCAAGTCTTTAACTTACGTACTGTCCATTTTAGGAGATTCTGAGCTCATCTTATCCCTCACGAATTTCTATCGCGCCCCCAAAATTCTAACTCACGATATTTCCCTTAAGAGAGACTTAAGTTGAATTCTGTCAATTGGTACCATAATTCAACTTAAGTCTCTCTTAAGGAAAATATCATGAGTTCAAATTCTGGGGATGCAATAAAAATCTGTGAGGGTAAAGTGGGCTCAGGCTCTCCCAGAGCGGACAGTACGTAAGTTAACGGCTTGGGCACAAAAGTCGGGTCATTACAAAAAATGCCCAGTTTTTGTAAAGACCCAACCCTATGCCCAAGTCGTTGACTTACTTACTATCCGCTCTGGGAGAGCCTGAACCCATTTTACCCCTCACAAATTTCTATCGCGTCCACATAATTTAAACCCATGACTTTTCGTTTAAGAGAGACTTCAGTTAAATCAGACAAGTACTCAATTGGTAACATGATTCAACTAAAGTCACTCTTAAGGAAAAAGTCACGTATTCGAATTTTGGGGACGTGACAAAAATCTGTGAGGTAAGATGGGCATAAGTTCTTACAGAGCGGACAGTACGTAAGAGAATGGTCGAGCACGACTCTTAGGTCATTACAAACAAAAATGCGCGTTTTATGCAACGACCCGACCTCTATGCCCAAACCATTAAGTTAATTTCAGCATAACCATGTATTATGCATGCCACGAAGTAATCAAGTTATATGCGGTCTGAGTGAACCTGGCTGTCAATAAAAGCCTATATTGCAATTATGACATTCTAAGATCCTGACAAATTGTAAAAAGGAAAGTGAGCAAGAGATCATACCCATAAAAACGAAGACAGTCTCGATGTAAAGAATGGCCACAGCTTGCCACTCTACTAGCAGCTGCATGATTTGAAAAACTTAGCTCTAAAAACTTTCCAAAAGATAATCCCCAAGCAGCATCAGACATAACAACCCTTCGAGTTGCTGGAGGGAAGCCATTACTTCGTGGACACCGCAGGCACCTATGCCACATCCAAATCTTTCCTTCTGTTTTACCAGGTAAATGAATTTCTGACAGTTTCTTAACTGAGATCGTAAGGGTGCCTTGTCGATGAGTATAACACTGAACATGAGCTTCAGAGGGCATCTCACACGAACCGCACCTATAACTCTGTCATAGAAGTTAGACCTCTTGGTTTAATTCATGTCTATGATGTTCCTAATATAAGAAGAAAATTTGTTTGTGGTTGGGGGAGACATGGAGAGAGAGTACCTGATCAAATAAATGATCCCGCAGAAATCGGCCCAATGGCTTGTCAAAATTTCCGTAGTATTTGATCCGGAAGAGATGGGATCTTTCACAGACAGTTCCCTTCCACATACATCGTGATGATAGGGAAACCAAGATGCTTTGATGATTAGAAGGGGATGGAGGAAACTCGTCTTTTAACAATGCTTGTTCCTCAAGAATGTGTTTTCCATCAGGTTGCAAAGTTGATGGATTTGAACTACTATGGTCAGTATCCCAATCATTTTGCACGCTTTTGATGTTTGAATTACCCACATTATCAGCTACGTGATGATCTCCTGTGGCATCCAATACACTGACTGCTTCAGAAGTTTCTCCCCCTGAATACTTTCTCAAATCTAGTACGAATTCTTTTCCTAATGCATGAAAAGAAGAGGACTCGGTAAAGGAAATATTCTGAACACCTTGCATATAAGATGAGACAAGTGGTTTGGTGCGCTGGGAGCTCACAGGAGGAGGAAGGTTATTCGTCAGCGGAATTTTAATTTCATGAGTAGAAGCACTTGAGAACTTAACTGAATCTGAAATGGAGACACTGTTTGACCTCTGAGGCTCACCAACAGTTTGAGGTCCCAGAGTTTTTTCATTGGCAGGGACTGCAAAACCAGGTATCATTGAGATGGACCTGTCAATGGTTGATGACTTGTCTGGAAGCGCAACTGTTATTTGGGAGTTTAATGGAAATTCTGGCAGAGAGGCACCCTCATCAGCAAGAAAAGATGTCTCTAAAGCTAAGTGATAAGCTGCAAACACTCCATATTGTACAACATGTTTCACTTTCTTTAACTCATCCCCACTGGCACCTCGAAGTAATATCTGAAACAATCAATATTATGATAGCATATTAGGAAAAGGATGCTTATTTGCTGACTTCACAAGGACTAAGGTATTTAATAAGGTAACATGTTTCTATCAATGTATTTGACACTTGACATGTACCCCAAGAAAATATTAGAGCAATACTTGATGTAATTTTAATTCAGGAGGCTGCTTAAGTTAGCTGATTTTTACAGACCATATCAAATCATTAGAATTTTCAATATTTAATATTATTATCATTGTTCTTGTTCCTGTTACTGGTTGCAACAGACTTACAGTGCAACCCAGTGGCTTTGGACAACCTTCAAAGTACATCAGAGTCTTCGCCAGCTTCTTTCCAGCTTGCTCAGCTGTGCCATGCTCTTCTGAAAACCTCTCAACATGGAACATGTCACAATATCCCAATTTCGGTGAGGCTAGATTGTCGATAGATGGAACTATTTGACCACCTGTGCAGCGTGCTATACGCTCCAAAAGTGGCCTTTTGATATTTAGAACAAGTGATATGTCTTTTGCGAGAAGGTACTCTTGAGCATATCGTGAAACGGATTTCTCCACCAAAAGAATATCAGGATTGTGAACATCTATCTTTGCAACAGCCATCTTAAGATGATCCATTTCCTGAAAAGATGTAAATCCATAAGCACGATACATCAAGAATTACATTTAAAAATTACAGTGCCAATGACAACAATTAATGATCTCAACCTGCTGCAACAGCGTATCAAAACTTGAAAGGGCATTAGAAACCCGCTGGTACTCAAGAGCCCCTCCAAGGATCAGTAAGCGAGGTTTCTCTATTTTTGATGTCATCCGTCGATGGGCCACATTCTTCTTGCAAACAACTCCTTTGACCACCATACTTTCCAAAGGAAAAAAAAAATCTTCATAAGAACAAATTTATAAATGGACACACGAAAAAATGGAGAATTTGGATCAGGATGTGATGTCACTCGCAATATAAATGAAAATTAAAAGTGAAATTTAATTTTTCTACTTGAGTTCATTAAACAGATCAGGGTACAAATGAAGTTCACATATCTCAGGATGAACTTTAGTGAGTTTATCAATAAATATTGAACTTTACTTTTAAAAGCTGTGATTCTCCTTTGCAAACTGAATTTATTGGGAATAAATAGCTACATATTAATTAGACCCTAATACAATCTACCTACATCGGCAATCTATTTTAAAATAACAGAAAGGCTGCATAAACAAGATAAAAATATAATTAGTTTGTCCTTCCATATCAAGAGGCAAACTTTTTAAAATCATTCTGCTTTAGTCACCATTTTGAAGGCAGGATTGAAGGAGATGCAGTACCAAGGAAAGAGAAAGAGCCTTAATTCCTGGTATAGCAGGAAGGGGAAGAGGAGGATGGGGTGAGTCAGTAGATGAAAAAAAGGTTCACTCCTAAATAAAATAAAACTATTAAAATGGCAATTGAAAAATTGATATCTCCCCATTCCATTTCCCTCCAATTTCCCTCTTACATAACAACTAAGAGCATGTCAAGCCTCACATACTTTTTCTCTCTCCTTGCTTATAGGAAAATAAGCAAGTGTCCAAACATGTATATGCTCCCATAAGAAGCTACTTTTGAGCTTATCCAATCATGCTCTAAGAATAACTGAGATAAGCTTAGCCCAGGGCAAGAATTTAAAGCGGTCTCCTTCCTTCTCCCCTTTAAGATGTCAATAGATTTAACAATTTATCATAACTTCGCATGGTGAGTACATGCATTTCACTCTAATATAATTACTCTTTCTTAAGATTCATATTTAGACACATTTGTGACAAGATGTTTTTTGGCTGAGTTGAATTACAATGATAATTCTAAAATTTCAGATTGTTTACCTAGTATGAGAGGTCTGCTAAATTTGGCTAGCTCTTCCAGAGGATACAAATTTGCTATTTCAAATTATCAAACCTTTTAAATTTATGTTAGCAGTACCATGTCACAATTTTCCTTGGAATTGGGTTCTAAAACTGTCGCAGCATATTCACTGCACCAAAACAATAGAGAATAAAAAGGTTTTATACTTTTACAGTGTGTATCTGCACCAAAATTTGGCTACAGGGAGAGGTCAACTCAAAGTCCTATAGGATTTAAAAATGATTAGTCTTTATGATTTAATTTTTGAGGAATGAGGAAAAATTTAAATAAAGCTTTCTTGAGTATAACTTTATCAATCTCCTGGGAGCTAAACCAAAAGGGAAAAGAATTACTAGCTCAATTAGTTCTACAAGGAAACATATAACTTATCATATAGAAACTTAACTCCACTCACCTTACCGCATCCTTCCTACAGTCAGCTATAAAAATTTTATTCTTCCACTCTCTGCCAATCCCATTTACCCAGCTGATCTCGCCAATAATCATATCTTGCTTGCTAACTTCACCTCGAATTGTCCAGTTCTTCCTATGGATTGACCTTGCACATCTTCATAGTCAGGGCAGTGTTTTACCAAGAATCGGTGTTTTCATTCACAGCTCATTTGGCTTGTGCACCATTTCTTAACTGCCTAACGTTAACTATTGCATAACACAGCCAGTCCCACAGCAACAGAATTTTGCTTCAACTTGACACCCATTTTTATCAAATAAAAAGTATTATCTTAAATTTCCGCCTGACTATCAATTGATTTTGGATACTAAAACACAATCTCTTTAAGGTCCTTGTTGACATGAAGTATTTGGTTTAGATTATATCCATACTCCTACGTAGATAAAGTTACATTCACTTATTCTACCTTCTTCCATTATTCTTAGGCACTACCGCCAATGACCTTCACTATCCACAACTCTAATTTAGACTTCCTCCTTCAGTGTAGCTACTTAGAACTCGTGAATATACCATCTAAAAATAACACAGACCACAGACCATTATCATGCAGTTCTTGAGTGACATCAGCATAAATTAAAACAAAAGGTGCGTGATCTTTAAAGAACCATTGACCTAGAAACCTAAAGTAAACTCACCTAAAATTGTTCTTATTGTGGTCTGGTCACAACCCTGAGCGCTACATATAACCCTTATGAACCAACTTTTTTTCTGAGGACCACCACAATAAGTTTCTAGGATCCTTAACATAGTATTTCTTTGAACAAATGAAAACAAACATTTACATGTGTCTTTTCTTTTTACCAACTCAACATATATATAGCCTTCATAATTGTTCTTCCATGAATAAATCTAAATTGGATCTCCACAAATCGCTTCCAGTCACAGTCTATAGACAACCAATCTCTCCCAACCCTTCATTATTATACAAATGACTGATGATGACACAATTAATAGCAGAAATATGAATATCTCCTTTAATTTTTATTCATAAAAAATGAAAAACTCTTCTTCCATTCATTCAGTCTTCCCTTGTTTAATGTATATTTATTTAAATAGGTTATTAGCCAAAGACACTTAATAATCCAATAAAATAATCACGCTATCTCATGCCCTATCAAATGTCAACTTCTTCAAATTATGATGATTTGCACAATATTTTTCTTTACTTAAAACAGATAAAGATCAAATAAATCAAAAAATTCCAAGCAGACGACCTAAGGATTTATTGAAATGGCAATCGTCAATAGTCTAGATAAGGCATTTGGTAAAAGATTTAATTAAGGAGTCCTCTGTTAGAAATCCTGTGATTTTTTAGTTTGTATTAAGTATTACAGTTATACCAACCTTCACGTATGTCCATATGGTCAAGAATATTTTTCAAGAGGAACCATATAGTAACTTTATAACAATAAATAACTAGCTTGACCATAAAACATACTTGTGCACATGAGAGCGAAGCAAGGCCGATAAGAAACCTTTCAACAATAACATATTCTCTATCTTAATGATGAACTCCATATAAAAGTGAAACTTTGAGGAAGAAAAAGTATGCAAAGTTAGTCGATTTGTGCATACACTTTTAGCCTTTCATCCACTTTATTTGTGTTTAAAGTTAGCTATTAGTAGTAGAGACTTGGTTAAGTTTGTTGTACTTTAACAACTGTCCTTTGCTTGGGGTGCTTTTTCAGTTTCCCCGTTTAGCTTCAGTAAGAGCTGCAAGTCGGTGCAGGTAATTGTAGGCTATATTTTATTTCAGCTTCTCAGGTCTAGGCACAAGGTATAAAGCCTAAATCTTGGTTGGTCATAGGCACCAAGACAATTTGGTCTGCAAGTTTTACTTCCTCAAACATGCTCAGGTAAATATAGACATGGAAGGATTTCTTGAAATCTCTATGATGCAACCCATCGCATTCAAAAAATAAAATAAAATAAATGTTATAAAAAATCTATAAAACAGCCAATTGCGAGTTAGAAGAGTGGAGTCACATGAAAGTCATTACCTCTCACTGCGGCGCCCAGATGCAAGACATTTTACCTTCACATATCCCCCGGGGTCCATTTGCCCTCCCTTGCTTGTATCAGGCTTTAATAATGTAGCAGCATCCCATGACAATGATGTAATTATATCTAACCAAGACTCTTTATCATTATCCACTCCCAAAAGAAGGTTCTCCACCTGCAAAAGCTGAGATACCAAAGCCCTGAAATGTCCATCAACCACATTTTTCATAGCCTTCTTGTGTTCCTCATTAGATTTGTCCCTGCTTCTATAATCCCCACTCCCGAAGCTGCTTGAATTACGAAAATATCCCCATTCTCCAGTAGGGTCCTCATCATCTTCATCATCACAAAGAAGTGGTTCCCTTTCATCTTCTTCATCTTCTGGTTCAGGAGGGAGCCAGAGATCTCCATTGTCTTCAAAATCCATGGGTTCAGCATCAACATCTTTAGTCGTGCATAAAGAAGGTCTTTCACATTCATCACCAATATCATGTTCAACTTCTTTTTCCACAATCTGGTGGACTTCTGAAGCCGGAGATTCAAAACTATTTTGTAACAAAGCGATATCAACGACTTCACCATCAGGATGCACCTTACGTGATTCGTAGTCATTGTCAATATCATCAAACTCAACCGGATCATAGTAGCCATTAAACTGGGAAAAATGCCTTCTTTCGGAATCTAAATGATAAACTCCAAATTCTTCATCATCAGCATCACTCCTGATTGAATAATATTCAGTTAATATAGCTATTGATGTCAAATAAGTTGCCAGCACATGAAGATAATCTAGTGGACAGTAAATGAAAAGCTACAGAGATTACGATATCCGCATTTTCTTTCTTGGGTATAGAAGCAGTTAGGGCATAGATGGCACAAAAAATTCCTAATTCGAGACAAAGCACAAGTTAGATATAATATTGACAATCAATACAACATTCAGAGCACATCCCAATTGTGTCTATTGATAGTTCATTTGTTCTAGAAATAATTTGTACAGCTGAACTTCATCTCCCTATTGTAATCTGTGCAAAGAAGGTATATAAAGGTCGACTAGCAACTCTTCCAATCATATGATGACAGGCTCAATAGGCAAGTAAAACTTCATATAAAAGAAATGTTTATTTTGCAAATACGCAATCCTCAATCGAATGAATAAATCAGATCATACCATGGCATAGAATTGTTTTAGGTATTGTATGATGGTTGGTGTAAATATTATGTTCAGTGCATTGTGCATAGAAGACGCAACAGACAGCAGTGGGAGGAAACTGGAAAGCAATATCTTACAGCAAACAAAGATTCTATGTAAAATTTAAATTGGCTTCTTGAACTAGGGGTGCTGAACATTATAGGCCAGATACTCGAGTTAACTAAATGGCAATCCATAAAAACAAGATAAAAAAGAACATTATTTAGTGATATATAAAAATAAATAAGAAGAAAAAAACATGTTTAATGCCTTTATTCAAACTGCACCTGATGTGACCGGCCTAAGAGACTAGCTGGTAAGGACTATCAATGTTCAATATTTTATGTAATCTACCATTTTAAGCAAGAATTGGAGCAGTAACACTATGCTACTTATATTTAAGGTTGCAGAAAGAAGAACCTGTTTGCACAAAATTCAAATTGGTCAGGAGACTGATTCTGTTCTATTATGTCTACAGCATTCTCTTTCTTCCTTGCTGCTGCAACACTTTTCCTTTGTGTAGTCTTTTCCATTGCTGCTTCTGATTGATGTGGGCTAAGTCCAGTCGATTCTGGCATTGATGAAAATGTAATGTTACTACTGTCACAGGTTCCACTAGACCTTGTACTAATAAAACTAGTTTCTGAAGGAGAAGTAGTATTAAGGTCCAGGGTGGCAACGTGTATCCCATTATCAACTGTCCCCATCGATCCATGTTCCCATCGTGTAAAACAGAAATTGCAGACCCTAATCTTATCCCAGTCTTCTTGTGGTGTCTTCGGGTCACTAGACGTTGTGGGGATCCAGTTTGAAGTGCACCTGGCACAGAAAACCCGGCCGCAAAGTCGACAGTGGTGCCTACGGTTGAACAAGGTGAACTGTGAGTCACACTCGTAGCACACTCTACAGCTCTGATCCGGCATCCAAAAAACCCTGGACATATTAGCCGGCTCAGACCGTCCGGAGATCCACGATTTCAATAAGCCCACTATATCAGAGAATGTCCTATATGAGGCATCCATCGAGATGCCCTTTCCCTATCATTGTGTTGTTCTCATCCGTTGACTACTCTTTTATCCATCCAATCCCCTGAAGAACCACACAGAATAATCACAGAAGTCCAACCCAAACAATAGCCAACTAAAAAATTCAATCAACTATTCCACTAATGACCAAAGTCACAAAGTCTTGATGAATTTCTATCAAAAAACTCTCAAAATTCCAAAAGAAGTGCAGTTACAATTCTGTCAATCGATGCCCAATATCACGAATACCAAAAGCTGCAGCGAAGCTTGATTCTCCAATTAACCCAGGAATTACTTTGCCAGTAAAATTCTCAATCTAATAAAAATTCAAACCGCAGGACACTTCACTTCCTTGATCACCAATTCAAATTTTCCACGCACAGAAACCCTAACCGTTTGATTCCCAAATTCGAAATTATCCACCCAATCTAATGAAATCCAAAACTCTGAAAGTGACTGCATGGCCCAAATTCAAAAAAAAAAAAAAAACATTTGCACGGAAAAGACAATAAAATTCAAACTCTATTCCCACGAAACCGAACAAAAATAGACGAACCTTTATATTGAGAAGAACGCGTAATTGGTAAATGAATCCAACTCAACTCGCTCTGTCCAGAATTTAATCCAAGTGCTGAATTCAGATGGATTTTCCTTCCAGAAACCGCCGGATGTCTGCCATTTATTATAAGTATCTCTCTTTAAACAAATAAGAGCAAGATTAATATACTAACCATTTCTAATTAATTGAATTAATAAATATAATTATATATATAGCTTAACCCCCATTTTTCCCAAAAAATAAATTTTTAAATAGTATTTTGACTCGTTTCAATCACACATCTTCTCAATAAAATAATATTATACACAAAATTAAAATAAAAAATCACACATTTTCCATCACTGCACTGTTCAAAGATATTATTTTTTTATTTTACGAGTCGATTGGGATTTGCCCATTTAGATTGGACTCCCTAATCTATCATGCGTGCTGCTGTATTTTGAGATTCAATCAATTATTCAACCAGCTAAAGAAATCGTGTCACGTTAGGGTGCATATGCCGTGTGAATTGATACAGATTAAATTTTTTTTATTAGTTTGAACAGATTCAAGATTATGAAAGAATAAAATAAATTATCCCATATTCCAGTTGATAGTGAGTTGTAATATTCAAGCGGTCTAATTTGATTTGATTTGTGCTGCCAATGGCTATCTGTAGTCTTTCAGAATTTTTAGCATATAAAAAATTAGACATTACATTAATCTCTCTCCTGATAAAATAATATTACACGTAAATTTAAATTTTTTTAATTTTTTAATCACATACTCTATAAAAATTCACTATTACAAAATACATTTTTTCTTAAATTAAATTTTAATAGAGTCCAAATGGGGCTAATTGATGGTATCAAATTTTAGAGCAGTTTGAGCACCATTTTTTTTTTTTTTTTATGAAAATGCATTTTGAAATATTTTTTTGATGGAGAATGTGTCGTTAAAAAAAATAGATTTACGTGTAATACCATTTTATTGAAAACTACGTGATTAAAAATAAGAGAAAAAAAATATATTTTAAAAATAATGGGAATCAAACAAGAACTTAATAAAAAATGTTAGAATGTTTTGCTTGCTTGATAATTATTTTATAAAAAAAAAGAGTACGATGTTAATATATTTTTGCGAACTCCATTTCAAGTTGGTCAAAACTAATGAGTTGAAAATAGACCGGAAAGGGACAAAAAATAATTTTGTAGCATGGATAAAACTCATTTCGCCCTTGATTGAGCCCCATTTTGGGGTGGAAATACATTTTAGAATAGTGATTTTTGGGATGTTGTGTGATTAAAAAAGAAAAAAAGAAATCGATTTACGTGTAAAAAAAATTATTAAAGAATGTGCGGTTAAAAATGAGTTGAGAAAAAAGTGGCTCAAACAAGCTTAAAGAGAAAAAAAGTCTAACTGACAACTTCGACTTCGACTTCGACTTCGAGCAATGGTTTTACAAGATCTAAGGAATTAGAGCTTCATTTGTAAATTTTAAACGGTACCTAATTTGATTGTTGTAAAATAATACTATGAAGAAAATAAATGAGTGAAGTTCAAATATTTTTATAAAAATAAAAAGAAAAGAAAAGAAAAGAAAAGAAAAATTACCTCTCAAACTATTTTGTTTTAATGTCAGTGTAGTTTCTCTTCAAAAGCTATTAAACAATCCAACTGCTGCACGATACGAAAATTATTTAGAAAAATAGTTATAAATTCTCATTTCTATACAATCCAATAGTTACGATATTAGATAATCAGTCATGAGATATGTATAACATATAATTGTTGAACGCATCATTTAAATAATAATCTTATAAACAAATTTTGGTATCATTGATATTCTAAAAAATTGTCATTCTAACGTTTTGTTGTGAAATTCATAATTTGACAAAAATTGCATTGAACCGAGGCCCTGTTTGAACCAAATTATTA
>CAIGRT010144529.1:0-14013 GCA_903798405.1 Fraxinus platypoda | reverse complement strand
GAGCTATTTAGAACACTGATTTTTTCATTGTGGAATATGTTCGTAGGTTAACACTCGAAGGAGATTGGTTGGTTGGAATTATATTTTGCTTGTGAAACGTGCTATGGTTTAGATTCATGTTAGCATAACTTACATCCCAAACCAAAGCTGAAAAGTGGCATTGGGCTTTCTTAACCAACGTTGATATTGATTTGTAGGATTCTCGCATGTGTTTATCCTTTTAAATTTTCCTAATATGTTGAGAAAAATTTCATAACTTATCATTTTCTTTGGTAACGTACTTAACTTCTTTTGCAGGATGTAGCTTCAAAGATTAATGGCTTTCTCACATCTGCTAATGGTACCATCTGCAATGTCAACCAAGTTCGGTGGCACGGTAACATATCAGGTCTGCAAAACAGAATATTACCATTATGATGTTCTTACATGTGTTAGAAATGTTATATATGATCTCAAAGGCATTCTATGATGCCCTTTTCTCTAGGGGATGGTTGCACGAGATTGTTACTAGTGTCCTTCTCCATACGCCTCTAGTGACTAATTTGAGGAGAATGGTGGTAGTCATCTTTTGAGGCGGCTCATGTAAATCTGGGACCATAGGCAAAAAATATTATTAGGCCTTTTAAAATAAATTAGAATAAATAATCACGGAAGAAATTACATCGATGATTGACCATGTTATAATTGATAATAATAAAAAATTAAATGGAGTAAATAATAATTGAAAATTTTCGAACCATGATCGTTCAAAATATTATTATAGGTGATTTGACGAAAATTAATATTTGTTAGTAATTCGAATGGAATTATTGACACTGATATTAACGACTATCACCAATACCCCCTCCATCGCCGATTATCAACAATAATATTATCTTTGGTTTGTGTCATCTAAATTTTGACATTTATCCTCAATTATCACCTACGTACCATTGTCAGTGATTGTCCATGTCAAGGTCATCGATGGTGTTTTTAACAATCATTTACAATTTTATGGTCACTTATCGCCAATATATATAGAAGTTGTTGGTGTCATCAATGGAAGTTTCATCTTTCTTTATTTTTAAAATAAGTTACTAAATGAATGTTAGATAGTAACTTAAGATATCTATCGTTCATTTATTTATTTAGTCATAATATTAATTTCTCTTCATATACGGAACTTTAAGCAAGTTTTTGAAAGAGATCCAATCAAGAGTTGAATCGAAGGTCGATCAAACTAGTTTAACTTTGAAAACAAAATTGTTTCCGCAAAAATAAGAGCTGTCTTATACAGAATGAAAAAAGATAAGCATATATCTTTATACACCAAGAAACACCATCATTTATCAACCATCAAAGTGCTATTATAAATGACAAATAAAGTAGCGATATAATCATCTAGAAAAGTTTTAAGTTATGTTTTTTAATATCTTCTTAAAGCTCAGACTAGAGCTCTACCACACTAAGTAGTTTTGGCTAACTTTCCATGTTGAAGTTGTGCCTTTTCGTACTCAAATATCACTACAAACAAGACAAACAACTCGAGACCTATTGTGCTCAAGTATATGAGCATGTTGTAGTTCTTATTTTACATACATGTTTGTGCACGATCCTTGGATTTGTTGTAACAAAATTAGTTGAACTCTGTCCAACATACACGTCATGGTCAAATAGGAACATTATCTTATCCATCCACAAATTAACACCAAAAACAAAAGAAAATTAGAGTAACCTCAAATATGGGATACAAATATATAAATAGTTTATAGATTTAATTAAAGTCAAACATTAATTTCAACCACAAATTCATTACTAATACTCATTATTACCCACATATTTCGTGGGACCTAATATTATTTCTCTTTATAAACCATTTATAAATTTGCCAAACGGAGGATTAAGTTCTTCATCCAAGAAGAAAGATGAACTATACTAACACGAGTATCATATTGTTCATAAGAAAATCACATATTAAAGTTTTACATAGATAGCTAACATGCTTCTATCTTCTATATAATTCCGTGTTGATTTTTGGTAACTAAGGTTTATAGAACACCACAAAATATTTACAGACTAGGTTTGAGCTCCTTCGGTAGGAAATTGCATGTATATTTACAGATTTCATTATTAGCAAAGATCACTTCTTTTTGTAAAAATAAAATAAAATATGTTAGATATAACTCATGAAAACATACCTTCTGAAATGAACCATTTGTCACTTTCTCTGACATTCTCTCAAGAAACAAAACCTGCGCTTTCTTCAATCTCCCCAAAGGCTGAGCATTCCTGAAACCCAAAAAGCATCCTAATCTCATCAACTATTATCACCAAAAAACAGCAGTATATCCTAACATATGATTCATTAGGAGAAGTTAATAACCTCGAAATTCTCAAATGGTAAATCATACACGCATCAATTAACTTCCCCTTAACTTCCAAAAACAGTGCAAACGATTCATAAAGCAAAGCATTACATGAACAAATCTTGTTCTGCTCCATTTCCTTAAAAACTCTTTCGTAATCCGAACTTCCATCCATCTATCAAAGACAAATCAACAACTCGTCAATTGAACCAACAAAGTTTTTTTTAAAAAGAAATTACTATAAATCACAATCTCGCATTATATTACATGGAGAAACCAAATCTTGAAAAATCTGACGTCATCTCGGTAGCGTGAGTCGGCCTTGAAGGTATAAATACATTTCGATACGGGCTCGTCGAGATTGGTGGAATTGTTTGATTGAATTGAATTTTGAGTGCTTTTTCAATCGATCGTAGCCAGGGTAATAGAGGATCGTCGGTGGTGGAGAGATTGGAGATACCCTCCACATTTCTGGCAATGACAACCATGTCCTCTCTATGCGTTTCCTCTGTGACTCTGGAGAAGTAGGATTTTGAATTCGGGATCTGACAGCAGACGAGAAATAATATTTGAACCATTTTCATTATTTTTTTTCTTGCCTGATATTCATAGTTAGCGGGTGCAACGTTACGATAACTCGATCAATTAGGCGACTTGACCTCGGCTAGTTGACTAATGGGTCAAGTTCAACTTAGTCATTGACCTTGTCGAGCTGAGTCAATTATCGAATGTCAAGTACGACAATCAAATTCCACGATCAAATCTATATGAAGAGCCAATACTTGAACGAACCTGAATTAGGTCACACTAGTTTCAATTTGAGATTTTAACAAAGTCAATCGTTCGAACTTGAATAATCAATTTATTTTAAAATTCATAAGTTAGCAATCAAAATGACGAACGGATTTTAGCAATCAATTTATTTTAAAATTTATAAGAGACTCTTACAAGGACCATCCATCCAATAACGAACAGATTTCAGGTTTCGAACTTTCTTACACAAGGATTCGAGCACGAAGTGAAAATAAAAATGACCACAACTACATAATTCAACATACACACGTTCACACACTGCTTAAAACAAGATTGTGACAATGGGGCAATGCATGATTCCCTTTAGCTCAACAATGGTTGACACTGATGAAGAGTTTTCCCCATACATTCTGGTTTTGAATAATCCTAAAACATATCAAGTGCCTCTCTCCATTGCTTTCTATACACCGGTGACAATACACGAAGTACATTTGCAAGAATTATTATAAAAATGAACAAAATTACAATATGTTCTAATAGAAAATCAGACGTATGCAAGAAGATGAGAGAGACGCGCCACTTGCAATCGAGCAAGAACCAATGGACACACTTGGGAGGAGATGTAAATGTCGTCCTAAGAAGAACACAAGGAAGTTCTTTGCTTCACCAATAACTGCTTCAACCTTTTTATTAGTTTAGGGTCTGAACACATGTAATCTTGGAATGACTTCCTCAATGATTGGAGCAATTTTTTGTGATCTTCACTTGGGTTAATGTTTAGCAACTTGGTAAATAAGCTTCTCCAGAGCTCGATATTCCAGTATCTGAAGTTGAGAAGTTTATTTGAACAGGAAAAAAACAGAAGATTCATGAGCATTAACCAATAGATAAATAGTTGCAAAGGGGACAAAGAGGACACACCGTTTATAATGTGATTTGGGTTGATAAACGTAGCCATCAAGGGAGGCTTTCTTTTCAATATCCATGTACGAATTGTGAAGCATCATGTGAACAATAACACACAGCCCGTACATGTCCACCTTACCTCGCAATTAAAACATGAAAATAAGTAGATGCTATCTGTATTGACTGTACATGGATCATCCAAAATGCTAAATTTAGTCAAATATACACCTTACCTGAAATGTCCACGGCTTATTTTCTTGCATTTCAATACAACGAAAGCCTGAAGTTCTACTGTCTCCGATGAATTTGGTCTTTTCAGGAAAAAGACTAAGATCAATTCCTCTTCCCCAGTCGACAAGACAAAGCCCCTGCATTAGTAGTACTTGACACTGTAGTAATATCAACATATCAACCAAATCTCTATACTCGAAAGTTGAAACATCGGAAAGTTACCTGATTACTCCAAGGACCACTGCACGTGAGAAAATCATCTTTACTTTCTGTTAGATCATCCCTGTCGAAAGGTCAGGAAGAGATACCAAGATATCGCTTCAACATATTAGCACAAATGAGTTCATGCAGAGAAAATCATATAATGTTATAGTTATTACATAGCATTCTGCATACAATCCTTGGTACTATGAAAAAAGAATTGACCTTAACTTTGTACCCCACAAAGTAAATCACAATGTTTCCAGCCACACCCTTAAAGGTTCATATTCTTAAAACTTTCTTTAAGTTTATTTCTGTAAAACAATATGAAAACTAGAGTCGTCTTCCCATACAAGACAACATCCAATACGCATAACAGTATTTCCTCTTTACGTGTATCGTTTACAAATTCTAATGCTGTATCTAGTAAAGAAAATGTTTAGTAAAATCAGGCAAAACCCATCTAAATTAAGATCTGGGAGTTCACTGTTTCATGATATAAAATGCTACAATTGGGCACCATTAGTTACCTGGAATACCGGATAAGCAAATTATCAGGTTTGAAGTCACCATGGATAATTGCAGTATCGTGCAGAATTTCAAGAATGTGGAGCAGCTCTATGGTATAATAAATACACAAAACTTCTTCCATAGACCCACCTATGACAGCATTAGAATTTATAGCATCCTGCAGAGTATTAATATGAACTTCATAAGAAATGAATAAGATAATTTCAACTGAAGAAAATAATAAGATATCCACCTGAAGTGTCCCGTGAGCTAAATAATCAGAGACCAGAATGCTGTAGTCAGAATAGAGGTGCAATCTGTGAGCAAAGCCAAAATTCATCCTCTGAAAAATGAAGAAACTGAATGAGTGCACATCATGACCAACAGATTTCAATATATATCACAGTCCAATAATCACGTACTTTTTTTTCTGAAATCCGCATGTCAAGTTGGCGATACATGTAGAATTCCCAAGGAAAAGGAGGCTTTTGAATCTGTAACATATTGAAAGATTCAGCAGGTACCCCAATAAGATCTTTCACTGTTGAGTCCTCATTAAGAAAAAGTCAGGAATTGATGCCTTAATTACCTTAAGGGCAACAACATCATCTGGATTGTTGTCAACATATGCTTTAAACACTTGAGCAAATCCACCTTGTCCTGCACACCCTTTGATCTGGTACTTATATCCACCTTTAGTCGTCATACATCAAAAAAGACAATATAAGTGAAACAGAAAGTAAATCCTTGGAATGTAAAACTGTATGTTAATACATAAAATTGACCAATTTCTTAATGTTATACTTGTGCTTGCCACCTAATGACAGAATACTCTGAATAGAATGCATCATCTTACATGATAGAATTACAGCATAACCAACCAAACCAAAGATTTAGATTGGCTCTTTTAATTTTATATCAAGATCAGTTTCCTTTTGGATGGAATGGAAGCTAAAGGTAGTTTTTATATCATCATTATGTCCTTTCGCATTGGTCAACTCCATTTAACTTCAAATTGTACTAAAGAACCCATTAAATACAATGTCCAGCTAAATGACCCAAAATGTAAGGCTTGGAAAGCATAAAGCCATTATAAGCAATTCAAGAGATAGAAAATCTCTATCCATCGAATATAAATTATCATTTATCAGTATCCTATATATCAAAAAGTAAACATAACATTTTCGAAAAACAAATTTTCCAAGGCGTAATGCCAATTTTAAAACAATTTATTATCACCTCCACACAAAGTCAATGACAATTATGTTTTCCATCAGATGTTCGGATTAAGAGGACAAAATATTGTTGGTCCCCAAATCGTATATCTTAAAAAAGTAATTTGAGAAAATAAAAGTTGCAGAAACGAAAAATCGAACATGAGAACTTTCACCCACTAACGCGTCCAGATGTTTACGTGCTCTAAACACTACTCATCCGTTGAGCATCTATAAGGTAGATATTGTTCTAGATCACTAAATCAAGCCAACAACAGTTCATACAAATGTATGAAGAAATGATTTCTCCAAGTGTTTTTCTCTTGCCTCACACACAGAAATGTTTACCACAATAAATTACACTCCAAACTCACAAATACACACTTAGTACATCAAGCAACCCACTCAAGATTACAAAGACTAAAGAACAGATTTGAGAGAGAACACAAGAGACGAACAAAACCCTAAAATGGCACTCGCACACCAAATTGTGTGTAAAATGGCCCAAGATGAGGCTTTTATATGGCATATGAAACACATATCCAACGCCTACCAATCAGCTACATGTCAGGCCAGATTTCACAAATTCATAAGCACAAAACGCATTTTCACAAATGCGATTTTATAAAGAATGGTCAAAGGTCCGGTCCATGTCAAAATAAGTGAGGTAGTCAACCCAGATTTCAATAAATATTGTTGGGGTTATGTTAATGGATCAAGAAATCAAGCACTTCTCTAGTTACACCATCTCTTGTATTTCCTTCTCTATAAAAAATTGAGCCTGTCAAAAACATTTAGGTTTAGATTTTAGATATTTTATGAGCTTTCATAAGCACTTCTATATTGACTAAAACTGCACCCTGTATACTCAGTCTTACTCCAACTATTCATACATCCTTTTGTTTCAAGATGATATCTCCATAACTCTAATTTAGAAACTGATATCCACGTCCATAACAAAATTGACAACACAAACCCTCCTTTATGTGAGTTTCAGAAAGATTGTACTGAAAGTACAGACATAAAGTATTGTGTAAGCAAAGTAGTTAATAAACATATTCATAATTTTGCAAAAAAGAATAAAAAAGATCTATACATCACTTGAAAAGAAAATGACAAAAGTACCTTTATGATTCTTCAAACATTTAAGAGATAAATTTTATTTTTTGAAATGCAACTTTGTATTGAATTGGACAATTCTGGTCACCATTGCACGAATATAAAATGTTAAATTAAAGAAGCACGATATATGTTTGACGAACCTTTGAGAATGCAAATCTTTTTCATAGCTAATTATATGACATAATTTACAGAAGTATTTAATGTTATTTGTACATAAGAGTGCATGCACGTGTAGCTTTCATGTAGGTTAACCACTTGTGTCAAGAATGATAATAGCTAGCCATCCATGCTGCTAAGAATCGTAAATGGACACTTAAGATATTCTTAGACCATAGGAGGTTGTTTTACCTATGTCAATGGTCTTCTGCCTAGCTGATTTCTGCAGGGACAATAATGAAACTTTCCCCGGATATGCTTTATTACTTTGATGGTATCCCTGCAGAATAATATAACTGCCTATCAAAACAAATCAAGCAAAATCACTACACAAAATTCACATAAATACTAACCAATTCGCTTTACCTCATATTTTACTACTTGTGAATTCATCTTCTGCAACAAGTTTTTGAGGGTTGTGACAGACCATGGATTAACAAAATTTTCACCATTTTCTGAATAAACATCGTTTTCCATCTGAATAAAGAAAATGTTAAGGGGCCTACCATCAGATGTTTGACGTTTGCAAATCAATCAATCAGATATTTTAAATAGATCTCTGATTAGAACAACACAGTGCAATTAGCTATAAATGATTTAATTCAAATGATATTCAAGGAAATGTGAAAGACCTATAGGTATAACTTTACTATCTCATACTAAAAATATAAACATGAAAATAGATTGAAAATGAAAAGAATAAAGTACATGCACTCTGCAAAAAGAAAAACTAAGTCGTGCCTGAGCCATCTAAACTCTGAAGTCTAAAGGCTAGAATATGAACCATGTTCAATGTATGAGTTATACATTATGCAAATATGAACAGTTGACTTGATTCAACACACTGAAGAGTAGACTCCATGAACCTGAATGTTGAAGCTTTGAAGAATGATACTTCAATTGAAAAACTTATTTGAAGGGAGAAAATTAGATACGGATATATATATCCGTGCTTTATAGTTATCCCGTATACCTTACATAGCTATTGGGCTAAGAAATGAAAAAGAGCAAATTATTCTCTGCTAATTGTCACAACCGTTTCTCAGAATCTTGAACCAAATTACCAACTCATACATTTAGTGCTTGTTTGGAAAGTGATTATAAGTTGTGGGTTCTTCGGAGTGTGTGGATAATAAATGGGTATTAATTGTCATTTCTACGAAATGTGTGAATATAGTGTTTGATTACTTCCCAAACATGCTCTCAGTAAAACTTTAAAATTATGTTGCTAGGAATTTATCACCTTGAAACTAGCTATGTGCTCGTTAAGTTTGTCGGGTCTTTTGGCATATAATTATAGAGGGTGAATCTGAATTCAAATTAGAAAAAAAAAATTATTCCCATATAGCCTAGAGACACATATAACATGATAATCAAGTTTGTAAGACAAAGAGTAATCAACTAGTTCGCAAAGCTTCACATTTTTCTCATTTACACGAAAGCATTACCATAATAATTGATAGTCAATGAAATAATCATTATTTCTTATATGCATCAGCTATTTCATTGTAAAGATTAGGCTTGTTTTGGGACAAGAGATGTCTTATTACAGAATAAGGCCTTATGTTTCACTAGCAACCAAAGAAGAGTTGAAAAAAGATCAGCATATATCTATATACACTAAGAAACACCATCATTTATCAACCATCAAAATGCTATAATAAATGACAAATAAAGTAGCGATATAATCATCTAGAAAATTTTTTAAGTTATGTTTTTCAATATCTTCTTAAAGCTCAGACTAGAGCTCCACCACACTAAGTAGTTTTGGTTAACTTTCCACGTTGAAGTTGTGCCTTTTCGTACTCAAATATCACTACAAACAAGACAAACAACTCGAGACCGATTGTGCTCAAGTATATGAGCATGTTGTAGTTCTTATTTTACATACATGTTTGTGCATTATCCTTGGCTTTGTTGTACCAAAATTAGTTGAACTCTATGTCCAACATA
The DNA here is from genome assembly GCA_903798405.1 of Fraxinus platypoda. Lineage (NCBI taxonomy): Eukaryota > Viridiplantae > Streptophyta > Magnoliopsida > Lamiales > Oleaceae > Fraxinus > Fraxinus platypoda. Next base: position 4,622 of record CAIGRT010144529.1, on the reverse strand, counting down.
CACAGCATGGTCAAATAGGAACATTATCTTATCCATCCACAAATTAACACCAAAAACAAAAGAAAATTAGAGTAACCTCAAATATGGGATACAAATATATAAATAGTTTATAGATTTAATTAAAGTCAAACATTAATTTCAACCACAAATTCATTACTAATACTCATTATTACCCACATATTTCGTGGGACCTAATATTATTTCTCTTTATAAACCATTTATAAATTTGCCAAACGGAGGATTAAGTTCTTCATCCAAGAAGAAAGATGAACTATACTAACACGAGTATCATATTGTTCATAAGAAAATCACATATTAAAGTTTTACACAGATAGCTAACATGCTTCTTTCTTCTATATAATTCCGTGTTGATTTTTGGTAACTAAGGTTTATAGAACACCACAAAATATTTACGGACTAAGTTTGAGCTCCTTCAGTAAAAAATTGCATGTATATTTACAAACTAGGTTTACAGATTTGATTCTTAGCAATGATCACTTCTTTTTATAAAAATAAAATAAAATATGTTAGATATAACTCATGAAAACATACCTTCTGAAATGAACCATTTGTCACTCTCTCTGACATTCTCTCAAGAAACAAAACCTGCGCTTTCTTCAATCTCCCCAAAGGCTGAGCATTCCTGAAACCCAAAAAGCATCCTAATCTCATCAACTATAATCCCCCAAAAACAGCAGTATATCCTAACATATGATTCATTAGGAGAAGTTAATAACCTCGAAATTCCCAAATGGTAAATCATACACGCATCAATTAACTTCCCCTTGACTTCCAAAAACAGTGCAAACGATTCATAAAGCAAAGCATTACGTAAACAAATCTTGTTCTGCTCCATTTCCTTAAAAACTCTTTCGTGATCCGAACTTCCATCCATCTGTCAAAGACAAATCAACAACTCGTCAATTGAACCAACAAAGTTTTTTTTAAAAAGAAATTACTATAAATCACAATCTCGCATTATATTACATGAAGAAACCAAATCTTGAGAAATCTGACGTCATCTCGGAAGCGTGGGTCGGCCTTGAAAGTATAAATACATTTCGATACGAGCTCGTCGAGATCGGTGGAATTGTTTGATTGAATTGAATTTTGCAGTGCTTTTTCAATGGATCGTAGCCAGGGTAATAGAGGATCGTCGGTGGTGGAGAGATTGGAGATACCCTCCACATTTCTGGCAATGACAACCATGTCTTCTCTATGTGTTTCCTCTGTGACTCTGGAGAAGTAGGATTTTGAATTCAGGATCTAACAGCAGGCAGGAAATAATATTTGAACCATTTTCATTATTTTTTTTCTTGCCTGATATTCATAGTTAATGGCAAGGGTGGATCCAGAAATTTTTCGCACACAAGCTAAAATTTTAAAGTCCATGCCGGCAAGACAATAACAACAATCATTATGCCGACAAGGCAACATTTCAACACAACAACTTCGACAAATAAGCGAAAATGGAAAACATTCAATTCAATATTTTGCCGACAAGGCAATAAGCAGAGAGATGATCAACTTGACTTACAAGGGTGTATTCAAGCTTTTGCTTTTCCTACGTGTCTGTGGAATTAATCTTGTTCACACTTGACAAAATCCCCTGTTGACTCCCTGTTGACAATGAAGAAGAATTCTGCATTAGATTTTAGAAATAACTTTTTCTACATCAACAACCACAATCGATGAAGTCACAAATTTACTATTATCCCCAACTCCAAGCGGCAAGAACCAATCAATTTGAAAAACAAAATAAAACAAGAACTCAATTAGGAAAAGGCAAATGAATTAAATAGAGTAAAGTTAAAAGGGGGAGAATAGAGTATTTTATAGATAAATTCTAGATAAATTCTCACTTTCTACAAGTAATCTGTAACTGCTTCAATTGCAATTGGAATATAGTAGTAACTGTCAAATTAGACTCACAGCATAACAACAATTCAACAAATACACAACCACACAGGGAAAAAATGAAAATTCAAAACACCCACGAGGAAAAAAACTATAGTATTCATTCCAAAAGTAAAGCTTAAGACTTCTCCACAATCTCCACAATCTCACACCAATAGAAGGCCCACCGGCCCCACCCACCCAATCAATCTGTTTTCTCTTTTCCATTTTTCTTAATTTTCTCAACAATTTTTTTACTTTCTCTACTTCAAATATATCAGATGATAGACAAAATAACCAGAATGCCTACAGTCCTATTAAAACTTTTTGAAATTTTTTGACCTAGATAAATTTATTGTACAGATTCACCGAGTTGAAATATTGAGAAATGAGAAGTCTCATGGATTAATTAGCTGATGACTCAACTGTGGGTAGATTATCCTACCTTGTTCCAGGAGGACCGCGGTCAGCACTCAGCCGAATTGCCGGAAGATGAGGACTTAGGTTCCAACCTTCTAGGAGTTGGGAAGAGGCCAAGAATCGGCCACCAAAACAGACAAAATCAAATGGCATACCCTAACAAAGCAATCGTGAAATTTGAAAATGCATTCTTTTGTTGGGCCAAAAACTGGACTCTTCAATTTTACTTTTTTTTTGGACACGGGCTGGCCTTCATAGTTAGTGGATCTAGGCTTGGGCGAGCACGGGCTGTAGCCCTGGTTAGCGGGTGCAACGTTACGATATCTTGATCAATTAGGCGACTCGACCTCGGCTAGTTGACTAATGGGTCAAGTTCAACTTAGTCATTGACCTTGTCGAGCTGAGTCAATTATCGAATGTCAAGTACGACAATCAAATTCCAAGATAAAATCTATATGAAGAGCCAATACTTGAACGAACCTAAATTGGGTCAAACTAGTTTCAATTTGAGATTTTAACAAGGTCAACCATTCGAACCTGAATAATCAATTTATTTTAAAATTCATAAGTTAGCAATCAAATTTTATTTTTAATTGCATATTTCATTTGATTTATAATTTTAATCCACTTTTCATTACGCATTTAGAGCCCATTGCCCACGTTATTCTACTTTGTAATAAGATGAATAATAATTTTTTGGCGAATGTGTGATTAAAAAGAAGGAAAAGTTTTTAAATTTACTTATAATATTATTTTATTGAAAAATGTGTGATTAATAAGAAGAGAAAAAAAATTAATTGTAATTTAATATGTAGAATAATGGGGCCAAACCAGGTTTAATGAGACCCATAGACACCATACTCCCCTCAATTAAATCAATGCGAAAAATGGTCAATCAAGTTGCTAAAAACAAATACAAAAACGATGTCATAAAATCATGTTGTCGTTATGAAGTGCTATTAACGAGATTTTCGCTTTTCACCATTCAGGCCCTTATGATTCCATGATGTGGAATAGGCCCCAATTCCACACTCTATTCATCGGAGCCCAACTTGATCAAATATCGTAAAACGAAGAACACTATTTGCTAGATTGCTGTGTTCTTCAAATTTAACACAAGAAGCTCTGCTAGTAATCTGATACCCTCTCTCTGTATGTAATTTCCCTTATGCAGATTTAGCGATTTAAAAAAAAAAAAAAATTATTGTGGATGTTCTTTTGTATGCTATGTAAAAATATCAAAACCTCATGAGAAAATTATTTCTTTATTACATGAATGGAATTGTAACTAAATTTTGTGTTTTCAGTGCGATCAGAAGCTACCATAGTCAAATTTTGTGTGCCGAAATTATTATCCAGTTCGATTTTTGTTAGTTTCGATTTAAATTTAATTTTAAAATTGAATGTTCTGCGGATAGGAATTTTAGTGTTGTGGATCGTTTTTATTTCTTTATGGGATATGGTAAAGGACTTTAAAAGATTGATCTTGCAGGATTTTTCCAAGTAATTATTTGAAAACCTCGCGTTGGACATAAATTCTGTTGAATTCTAAATCATTTGGTGAAACTAGTGACTAAATGAATAAAGGGAAAGTAAACATTCTGTAGTTTCACCTCATTCATGAGCTAATTTTGTAGTCTTGTTAAATAGCCTGATTGTTGCATTTGAGCACTTTGAATTCTTTATAATCTTTGTAATCCAGGAGTCTGATAGGCAACTTGTTATCTTCCAGGGTCTATTGAGTTAATCAGTTATATCGCTATTAAACAGTCATTGGGTTTCCATTAGGGCTGCTATGGATCAGAAAATGAATGTTTATATTTGGGACATGGATGAGACTCTCATATTGCTTAAGTCTTTACTGAATGGGACATATGCTGGGGCCTTTAATGGTTTAAAGAATGTACAGAATGGTGTAGAGATAGGCAAGATGTCGGAGAATCATATTCTTCAAGTGTGTGATTCCTATTTCTTTTACGAGCAAGTGAGTTTTCCTTTTCTATGGTCATCCCATCCTTTTGTACTTTCCCTTACTCTTAGCTGATATATTTTTATATTGTATTGATTTAGATTGAAAAATTCAATCAACCTTATCTAGATCATGCTGTTAAATTCACAAATCATTCACAGATAAACAACATATTCTGATATTCACAATCATTCACAGATAAGGAAAGCTATTATATTGTAGTCAGATTCACAACAATCATATTCACAATCATTCAAAGATAAACAACATATGGAAGAATCGAATGGCAGAATCAGAATGGCAATCAAGAAATTCTATCATTCACAACAATCAGAAT
>CAIGRT010144517.1:0-13179 GCA_903798405.1 Fraxinus platypoda | reverse complement strand
TATACTTATTTATAAACTATCCACTCACTGAGTGACCAGCTTATATATTTTGTCACCTCTTTTCTTATCAGATAGTAGCTGAGTTGAGCAGTATCGAAGCTTGTTGATCCACAGAGTTGAGCCACCCCTTTTGCCTTTCTTTGTATGATTCATTTGTCAACTTACTTAGTTCATATTTCTGTTGGGATGCATGTATGTTGTGTCAGAAAAGTTAAATAGTAGTACATGTATCCATATCATGGGCTCACTGCATAGTGGGTATCTTGAGTACATTTGGAAATTTTGTTGTAAAATATTTGTCAATTATATGTACTATATTGTATTTTGAATAATTTGAGTTTTGAGGGGCTGGTGTACCCCTGTTTTAAATTATATGTACTGGTTTGAGGATTTTAATTATTGTTCAGGTGGTTTTAGTCTACATTAGAGGAGAAACTCTGTCAAAATTTTTATAAAAGCAGGTTACAGTTTAAACATGTCATAGTCGCCTTGGTGGTAGGTCCGGCACTTAGCTGGTATCTATCATCGACGCACGACACGTGTCGGATCCATTAGGGCGACTTGGGACGGGTCGTGACACTTACAATAGCTTTATTTAAAAGGTCTTAATATGAGGTTGTGGCAACTGAGAATTTTCGTCCAAGTGTGGGATAATACCGGCATTCAAGTAAAACAGGCGAATATGATGAGGATATGTACCCCGATTTAAACTAAAAAAGCCCTTCCACTTAAAATCTTCAAAATATGCAGTATAAGGAAAATTTATTTGAGCTAATTCTGAAAAATTTATAACTTTACCAGGATCCACATCTAAATTTGTAAAGTTTTCAAATTTTCGAAAATGATGTTCAGCTGGAAAATCTTGTGAATAAAGGGTGTCTTCTGAAGACACATGCGTAGAAGCTTCAAGCTTATTTTTCTGGCTCTACAAGGAGGCATTGTAAGAGGGAATATTATAAAGAGGATAAATCTAACGAAAGAAATGGTTTCTGCAGACTTTAAAGAAATAAGAGTCTAGATGTGTGAAATGTGTAAGAAAGAACGTATGAATTCTCTCCATTTATTTAGAAAGGAAGGGAGAGGAGGAATCTCTAATAAAATTCTCATGAGTATGAATAGTAAAACTCTTCCAGCATTATTCCTGACTACTGAAAAATATACAGCATTTAACAGACACGTGATGTATGAATGCATTATTTATGACAATTGTACTCGACTTACCTAGAAATGAAGGCGATGTTGTCCACATACATAAAAAGAATCGTAGTGAATTAAGTTATTACGTGAAAATAAAATATAGATTAGTTTATGGGAAAAAGTGTCCATATGTCACCATTTTTTTTTTCTAAAATCATTATAACTTATACATGAGTAATTAAATTGATTTATTTTCAAGCCCATAATTCATGATTCAAGAAGAGCTTTAATTCAATATCCATGATGAATTTTTCAAAAATAAATAAATAAATAAATTCAGGATGCGAGATTGATAGTTTATCATTGACAAAAAAATATCACGAAGTCGAGATAATGACGTTAATGCGATAATCAATCGACTGAACCAACTTCTAGAGACCCGACGGAATAGTTAGCATTACTGGCTAATCAAAACGGTAATGGGACCGCACCCCAAACTACAAGAGAATGAGTTCGACATCTTAATCCACCAATTTTTGAAGGTTCAATCAATTTGGTCGAGGCTGAAACTTGATTAAGACAATGGAAATGATGTTCAATTACAATCATGCACCTGAAGAATAAAAAGCCAATTGTGCATTTTTTATGCTATGGGGAAGTGTAGGACATTGGTGGGATACCCACCAATATCTGGAAGATGTGACTATGATGACCTGGGAAAGATTTTGTCAATTATTTCGAAATAAATACATCTTAACTGGTAGATGTGACTATGAATTAGTTCCACTAGTGCACTTACGATCAATTGTGCAACTGGCCTATTCGACATCTGAATAGCTAAGTAAATCAACGTGAGTTCCCTTTGGATACCAAAGATCTAAGGCTCTAGTGCCACTAAGATATCTAAAAACTCTTTTTACGGCACTAAGATGTGATTCTTTAGGATTTGATAGAAATTTAGCACAAAAACACATACTAAACATAATATTGGGTCTACTTGTGGTTAAGTAATGAAGGGATCCGATCATATCTCGATATTTATTTACACCAACAGAAGTATTTTGATCATCTTTGTCCAATTTTATTAATGAGCTCATCGGAGTGTTTATTGGTTTCAAGTCTTCCATTTGAAACCTTTTGAGCACGTCTAATATATACTTATTTTGATTAATAAATATCCCATCATTAACTTTCTAATTTGGAGTCCAAGAAAGAATTTTAGTTCTCCCATCATGCTCATTTCGAACTCCTTACTCATAAATTTAGAAAAAAATTCACAAAGAGAAATATTAGTAGCACCAAAGACTATCATCAACATAGATTTGAATAATAATCATATCATCCCTTTTAATTTTGATAAAAAGAGTAGTATTAGCTTTTTCCATCGAAAAACCATTTGAAAGTAGAAAGTTGCTCAACCTTTTATATCACGCTCTAGGAGCTTGCTTTATGCCATAAAAAGCTTTTCTAAGTTTGAAGACATAATTCAGATACTTGTGATTCTTAAAATCGGGACGATTGCTCTATAAAAAAATCTTCTTGAATAAAACCATTTAGAAATGCACTTTTAACATTCATTTGATAAAAGTGAATCTCTTATGGCAAGTAAATACAAGAATCATGCGAAATTGATTATAATCTAGCAACTGGTAGAAATGTTCCCTCAAAATCGATAACTTCTTTTTGATTGTAACTTTGAGCTACTAATCTAGCCTTGTTACGCACAATTACCCCATTTTCATCTTGTCTATTTCTAAAAATTCATTTTGTGTAAATGACGGGTTGATCATTTAGTCTAATGACTAAATCTCAAACATGATTTCTTTTGAATTGATTTAGTTCTTTTTGCATAGTTAGAATCCAAAATTCATCAAACTCGACTTCGTTAAAATTTTTTGGCTCAATTTGAAAAATAAATACACAATTATTAAAATGATTTCTAGTATAAGCTCTAGTACTAACATATTAGGATGGATCTTGAATATGCATTTGTTCGAAAGGAATTTTCAATCATATATCATTAGCAATACCTTTCTTGCGATCAAGAGAATTAGTTTAATCAAAAGTAACATTAATTGATTCTTCAACGAATAGAGGTCTTTTGTTAAAGACTGTATACGTTTTGCTTGTCAATTAATATCCTAGAAATATTCCAATATCGGATTTTGAATCAAATTTTCCCAAATTTTCTTTCACGTTTCAAATAAAACATTTGCAATAAATATTTTGAAATGACCGATATTTGGAATTCTATTTTTTCGAAACTCATAGGGACTTTAGATTTCTTTCGAATAACTAAACTCTACTAACAATGTAGCAAGCGATGTAAATGGTTTCGGCCCGAAAATATTTTGGTAAGTTATTTTCATTAGTCCTAAAAATTTCTTGCAATGTATGATTCTTCCTCTCCACTACACCATTTTGTTAGGGGGTTCTACCTCGGCTCTTTAATACATCATATCCATTTTCATTACAAAAATTATCAAAGGCAATATTATCAAATTCTCCACTGTGATCACTTCTAATAGTTGTAATAGAGTATCCATTTTCATTTTGAATATTTTTATAAAAATGTTTAAATGCCTTAAAAACTTCATCCTTTAGATTTAGAAATAAGACCCAACTAAATCTAGAAAAGTCATCGACAATAACGAATGCATAATGTTGACCACTAAAGTTAGCGGTTCTAGAAGGTCCATGTGAAAAAGTTGTAATGGTTTTGTAGTTGAAGAATATTTCTTAAGCTTGAAACGAGTTTTCGCTTGTTTTCCAAATTGGCATGCAATAATTTTTTTTTCTTTTTCGAATTTCAAATTTGGGAATCCTTTAACAAAGCAATTTTTGGAAATTCTTGATAGAAGGTCAATGCAACATGACCTAACCTTCTATGCCATAACAAAGTATCAATTTTCAAACTAGATAAATATTTTTCATCACATTCAAAATTCAATATTTTTGATATAGACATTTTTACTTCGGTTTCCTATAACCATAACCTCTTTGGATGTAGCATCCTTAATAAGACATTTAGAATAATCGAATTTAATATTGTAAGCTTTATCATATAATTGACTAATGTTTAGTAAGTTATGTTTGAGGTTATCAACTAACAAAACATTTTTAATAGAAGGAGACGAGTTATTACCAACGTTTTCAATGTCAATAATTTTTCCTTTGGCATTATCTCAAAAAGTGATATGACATCCATTCTTCTTTTTGAGATTCAATAATAGAGATTGATCTCCAGTCATGTGTTTTGAGCAACCACTATCCAAGAACATTTGCTCATTATTTTCTTTGGTACCTCATAGTCGATTGCCAAATAACACATGTTGTCAACTTCCTCTGGACTTTCATTTTCATCACGATCTTCATCATCACTCTCATCCTATGTCACTTAGAGTTCGTTGTTTTTGATAAATCTTTTCTTGTTTGGACACTTGGTTTTCATGTGATCGGGTTTGTCACAATCATAACAAATAATCTTTTAGCTATTTTCTTCACCCCTTTCCTTTTTCTTTTGAAATCGCCTATTGTTTGGAAAAATTTTCCACTTCTTGAAAAGTAGGACGAGATCCTCAAGTTCTTAATTACTCATGTTTTCACTTGTAGTGCCTTCATCAATTGCAGATTTTAAAGCAATTGGCACTTTGGAGGCTCTTTTGTTTCATCTTTGCTTTAATTTGTTTTCTATGTTGTCTTAGTATTGTTGAGCTCTGATAAGGGCATTTTTACACGTTTATTTCGGTTCACAAACATGGATAATTATCGATAATTGTGCGGAATATAGCTTAATTCATGTAATTTGTGTTTGCGAGATAATAATGATGATGCTGATGAAAATTGGAAGAAAAATGGGGAAAAGGGACCAAAATGATGGGAAACCAAAGTTCAAGGACTGAAATGTAAATAGCCAAAAGATAATCCTGAGGAGAAATTGAAGAGGTAGAGATGGTAACATCAAATTGAGCATGGAAATTATGCATTGGAAGGAGGAAAAGTGGAAAAAGTGGCCAAGAAGCGCATAATTGGAGTTAAGGGACTCAAATTGCACATTTTGAAAAAATCAACACTATGCGGTCACATAATGTTGATGGGCTGCCACCGCATAGTGACCAGCAAGGAATTCAAGCCTCCCATGTAAACCTTCTATGCGACCGCAACTAGTCCTTCTATGCGGTCGCATAGTACAAAAAATTGGCGAGAATTTTAGTTTCCTATTTTAACTAAACTACCTATGGAAACATGATCTAGGTCATGTATATAACTCAAAAACGTCCCAGAACGAGGGGGACGCAACTCTAGAGAGAAAAAGGCATTGACGAGCAAGGAAGAAGGCATAAACGCGAGATTTCAATTGAAGATTCAAGATTTCAAGATTTAAATTCAAGAATTGGATGATGTCTTCTCCTAAATATTTTTCTTGTTCTTTAATTTTATCCATTTTTGCAATTTTGACATTAAGACACTAATATTATATGTTAATGATTTATATACACTTTAATGTTTCCATAATGAAATGCATGTGATTATGTGAGTTTGGGCGATCTATTTCAAGCATTTGAAAGAAGGGAAGTAGATTCAACAATGTATAAATCATCGTAGGGTCCGATAGGGAATAAAAATATACCGCTATGCTCTATGTGAATCTTTAAGTGTTTACAAACCATCATGCATTCTCATATATTTGCATTTGTCATAGAAATATAGTCAAATGGTATGCGAGAATATGTTCAATTCTACTTGAGAGAGATTATTGAATAGGTTAGAAATATTGATTCTTCAACTAAATCGTCGTGTTGTCAAATTATGAAATAAGGGTTAAAAGTGAACTTGCTTGGNCAAATGGTATGCGAAAATATGTTCAATTCTACTTGAGAGAGATTATTGAATAGGTTAGAAATATTGATTCTTCAACTAAATCGTCGTGTTGTCAAATTATGAAATAAGGGTTAAAAGTGAACTTGCTTGGTGATTCGGGATCCTAGTGCATTTTTCATACATTAATTTCTTTAAACTTTTGCATTCAAGATCATTTTGCATTTATTTAGTAACCTTAGTTTAAATTGTATTTTAGTCATAGTTTAGTTATAAAATTCAAATAATCAATCATCTTGAGTTAAATAGATTCGGTAAGGTCTCGGTAATAGAAATCAAATTAAATCAATCCTCGTGGGACGATACTCGAAATTTTACAATTTTCACTTTATTACTTGTCAACGAACCGTGCACTTGTGGTGATTTACAAAGCGAACATATTTTCATGAACAAGTTCATAAATCATCAAGATTCCATAGAGCTCTTCCAAAAGATAAGCGTTGAGGTCATTAGTATTTTCTATCGACATTCTCGGTGAGCTCCAATCTTCCGAAAGAGATATAAGCATTTTACTCACAAGTTCACTATTAGTAAATTTTCAATCAAAGTCTTTGAGACCATTGGTAATATCGGTGAAGCAAGTGATCATATCAGCAATAGGCTCATTTTTTTCATAAAGAAAATATCAAATTCCTTAACTAAAATATTTTTTTTGGTTTCTTTCACTTTGCTAGTGCTCAAGTGTGTAACTTCTAAAGCATGCCATATATCAAAAGTTGAATCACACGTGCTAATGCAATTAAATCCATTTTTATCTAAGGCATAATAAAGTATGTTTTCGGCTATAGCCTTCAATGATAGTTTTCGTTTATCTACTTTATTACATTCCTCTCTAGGTTTTGAAATTATTTGATCCGGTTTACCATCATTTTTAATAATTATTTTAGATACATAGGGACCGAATTCAATAACTTTTCAAACATTATAATCTATAGATTGAACATAGATCATCATCTTAGCTTTCCAATAATTATAATGTATGCCATCAAAGAAAGGTGGACGGTTTGTAAAGTGTCCCTCAATATTTTGAAGATTGTGGTTAGCCATTACTTAAGGCTATGAAATCTTTTTTTTTAATGAGCATCTTGCTCTGATACCAATTGAATGTCCAAGAATAACTAATCAAGACGAGTGTAAATTGGTTATCAAAACTTTTTTGAGAAATTAAATAAGTTATGAATGATAAATCAATCAAGAAAAATACACAAATACAAAAAAGATAAATGAAAGGGAAGGAATTGTACAAATGATATAATTGTGGATGTTTGATCCAAATGAATGATCTACTTCCTTTGTTACCAAGCTCTCCTCAAGAGTAAGGCATTTTCACTAAATTTGATTGACTTATGGCGCAATCCAAGCTCTTACAATGCTTCTGGTGACTTATAATAAGGAGCTCCGATCCTTATGCAATATCGAACTTTCTGGGACCTCAATATGACCCAAACTATTGAGCTTTCTAGGGACCTCAATATGATCTACAAATTTAAATAGGAATGATTTACAATTTGAAAATTTTCTCTTAATAAATAATATATAAACAAATTAAGTACTAAGAAAAAAAGAGGCTAACATGTCAATGAATAGTAATGAATAAAGCTCAAGTGTTATGTAAGAAAAACTTTGATGAGAAAGATGTTTTTCAAAAGTTTGATTCAATCAAAATTTTTTCAAAGTAAATGATTTGATAAAGATAAACAAGATGTAAGATCAATATAATTTGTTCAAGAATGGCTCACTTAAATGCTCTTGAAAGTGTTACTATGAATGCAAAAAGTGAATGTATTTATAGAATTCAGAGAACAAAATTATCTGTGAAACCGGACAAGCAACCAGACGTCTACATACTGAATCGGACAACCAAAGTAGCCATTTTATGTTAGAAATTAGAACGATAAAAAGTCACCATTGGACGATCTGGAGCTCTGCACAACGAATCGAACGTCTGCTTGAAGCAAACCGAGAGTCCTTTTGAAGTACTGGACTGTCCGGTTGGGTGAAAACATCTTCCTCTATTTTTGTCTTGAAAAAATATTGACTTTTGAAGAATGTTTCCAACTTGTGTCTCAAGAAAATTGATATTTATAAAGTGTGATATAATTTTAAATATCAATTTGAAATTAAGCTTTGAAGAATAATTTTTATGCTAATGTTTTTATGAAAAAGAAATTTTGTGCATGAAAATTTTTTGTTTGAGCTTTCAATAGTTCATTACTAAAGATTGAAGCGTTATACCTTTACACATGAATGCAAACATCTAGTCTAATATCTTCCTTTGACATCTGACTATTGAAGCTCTCTGTCTCGAATGATTTGTCTTGAATGTTTGATTTTCATCTCGATGTTTATTGTACTTCCGATTTGAAATGCGAATCTTTTGATAGTGATCTATTTGTCCTCAATCGATCAACTTTGCAACAATAGCTTTGAAAACTTAAATTCGATTATTAAAAATAAAATTAACTTTTTTATTATGTTCAGACCATTAAGGATAAAGTCAACCATAGATCTACAACTAGCACACCTCTACTCACTGGAACATAAAAGTTCATTTGTTTCTTTTTAAATTTTTTTAGATAACCATGAATATTTCTTGACAAGTCTTCAGGGATGGTCATTCTTCCCACCGGCTTGAGGCACTTAGGTCACCGCAAAGAGACTGTGGTCTCATATCATGCACATATGAGAATATTGCACTTGGAAGATGACAACAAGCCAAGTAGATGTAAATGACCTTCGTAATATAGTTCTGATTGGGGATTCACACTGATTTTGAATATAATAGGTTTTAGATTTTAATAATAACTAGTATATATAATTAAGAACTTTTACCCTTTATATGTGTGTGTATTACTTACATATATATTTGGGTATATATATAAATGGATAGATACAATTTAAAGTATAAGGTAAACAAAAAACTATGGTAGGCACTTTGTCAAAAGGAAATGATGCAAAAGGGAATTGGATCCTCTAAACTGTTTAAAACGTTTTGCAGAAATAATGGTGTACAATTTTGACTAATGAATTTTCACTTATCTTAAGTTACATCACAAGTTTTAATTATAAGTTAAAATAACTAACTTTGACAAACTACATCAAACAAATGCTTTCTATACTTTGTCTAAAGACGAAGAAAAGAAAAGAATATAATAAAATAATAAAGAGTATGTTGTGGTTTGACCCAAATTCTAGTGGGTATTGGATTCTAAATTGGATTAGTTTTGAAGAGATCAAAATTATGGACCGAAGGAAAAAGTCACTGCATTTTCGCTAGTTGGACGCTCGAGCAAGCCCGGTAGAAAATAACCCGAGACTTGGTTGCTCGCCTGGCGCTACCCTGTCGCTCAAGCGACAGGGATGTCACCCACCTATTGCTCGACTTGTATAGAAACTAACACAACAAAGAAACAAGATTCATACAACATCTTGAGAGCTTTAGATTTTAATTGAGTGCATTGAGATCTTGTAAACACAATTGCTATTGATTATAATAGATTTCTCCTTCTTTACCCATGATTTTTTCCCGTATTGGGTTTCCACGTAAATCTTGGTGTTTATTTTCTTCTTGTTTATTTCATTACCGTCATTATCTTGCGATCCAAATTCATAACAATTGATATAAAAGCAATTCTGATATGTTATTTGTTCCATAACAAGTGGTATCAGAGCGAGGTTGATTGTTCCGCATGGCGACAATGAAGTATAATATTCCGTTGTTGGATAGAAACACGAGATTTGCCTTATGGAAAGTGAAGATGCGAGCGATTCTAGTTCAGATGGATTTGGAGGAAGCTCTGCTTGGCTTTGATAAGATGCCTGCTACCTGGACGTAGGATGAAAAGAAGTGTAGGGATTGGAAAGCCCAATATCAAATTTATTTACATATTTCAAATCGAATTCTTCAGGATGTTCTAAAGAAGAGAAGTACCACTGTATTGTGGTTGAAGTTGGAGCAACTTTGCACGACAAAGTGATTGACCAGCAAGCTACACTTGAGACAGCATTTGTATTCTCACGGGATGTTTGAAGGTACATCATTGGATGATCACTAACTATGTTCAAAGAAATCATGGCCGATTTGGAGACATTGGAAGTTAAGTATGACGAAGAGGACTTGACGTTGATTTGTTCTCTGCTACCATCATATGTGACTTTTAGATATACTGTTCTCTATAGTTGGGATACTCTCACCGTGGAAGCGGTCTATGCTAAGGAGAAGATGAAGCATCTTGCTGGAGGATCTGGGAATCATGCTAAAGGCTTGATTGTGCATGGGAGAAATCAAGATAGGAATCTTGGCAGAAATATGAGGGACAATTCAAAATTTAGACATGTTGAAAAGATGTGTCACTATTGTAAGAAGAAGGTTCATATTAGAGCTGATTGCTATGCCTTGAAGAATAGAAATAAAGCTGCTGGTGCTATTGAGAAAGTGAAACAACCTATTAATACAGCGTAGGCTGATGTTGTAGAAGATGGGCAAAGTGAAGGAGAGCTTCTTGTGATTTCTGATATGGATTCCAAACCATATGAGGAATGTGTTGTTGACTCGGCTTGCACTTTTCATATGTATCCCAACTGGAACTGGTTTTCAACTTATGAAAGAGTTTCGATAGGTGCAGTTATTATGAGAAACAACATCCCTTGCAAAATTGTCGAAGTTGGTATAGTCAGAATCAGAATGTTCGATGGGGCTATTAGAACACTTAAAGATGTAAGACATGTTCCAGAACTGAAGCAGAATCTAATATCTTTGAGTTCACTTGACTCAAAGGGCTACAGATACATCGGTGAAGGTGGAGTTTTTGAAGGCAAGCAAGTCAAAGGGCTATAGATACATTGGTGACGGTGGAATTTTGAAGGTGAGCCATGGTACTCTTGTTGTTATGAAAGGACATAAAAGCTCTACAGAGTTGTACATTTTGCATGGTTCCACAGTAATTAGGGATGCAGCAGTTTCTACTTCTTCTTTGACATATGATAAAATTATAAAACTTTGGCATATGTGGCTCAGGCATATGAGAGAGAATGGCATGACAGAGTTGAATAGAAGGGGACTTCTTGATGGGCAGAAGACCAGCAAAATAAATTTTTGTGAGCATTGTGTCTTTGGGAAACAGAAGAGAGTCAGATTCACCAAAAGGAAGGCACAACACAAAGGGAACATTGAATATATCCATTCAGATCTTTAGGGACCAGCTAGGGTACCGTCAAAAGAAGACCTTACAGTGATTGATGATTTCTCCAGGAAAGTTTGGGTATTCTTCTTGAAGCAGAAGAGTTATGTGTTTGGGACCTTCAAGGAGTGAAAAACATTGGTAGAAAAGCAGATTAGAAAGTAGGTAAAATGTCTACGCACAGATAATGGGTTGGAATTTTGTTCAGATGAATTCAATAGCTTCTATAGGGCTGAAGGTATCTTGAGATACTTGATAGTGCATGGAACTCTTCAATAGAATGGTGTGGCAGAACGGATGAATAAAACTTTGATGAAAAATGTTCGTTGTAGGCTTTCAAATCTTGGGTTGTATAAGACTTTCTGGGCTGAAGCTACTACTACAACATATTTTCTGATTAATCGATCACTCTCAGCTGCCATTTATAAAAATACACCAGAAGAGTATGGTCTGATAAACCTTATTGTTATTCTAATTAGAAGATTTTTGGGTGTCCTGCTTATCCTCATATGGATAATGGGAAGTTGGAGCCTGGGTTTAGAGAGCGTACCTTTCTTGGGTATAAAATAGGCGTGAAGGGATGTAAATTGTGGTGTCCTGAGACAAGAAAGGTGGTTGTTAGTAGGGATGTAGCATTTGATGAACTTGCTATGATTCGTGATTCACCTCTTGGGGATTCTGATAAAACTGATGAGTAGAATCATTCAACTCAGGTGGAGTTGAAAATTGGTTCAAAGGAACAATCAAAGGTTGCAAAATAGTCTACTACAGATCAATCCAGTTCGGGGTTAACATACAACAATATCTTGTCTACTTTGCCTACACCACCAGCACTACATTATTTAATAGCTAAGGATAGACCTCGCATATAGATTAAACCTCCACATAAGTATGAAAAAAGTAGATTTGGTAGCTTGTGCATTGAGTGTAGCTGAAAACATTGATTCCATTGAAGAGCCTCTACATATTTAGAGGCAGTCAGTTGCCGTGATTATAGTAAATTGATGATTTCTATACAGGAGGAGATGGAGTCATTAAACAAAAATAACACTTATGACATGGTGAAATTACATAGAGGTAAAAAATATTGTTCACTGCAAATGGGTGTTCAAATAAAGGAAGGCACATCATGGATTGAAGATGCTAGATACAAAGCTAGATTGAAGGCAAAGGACTACAATCAGATTCTAGTTGTTGATTTTACAGATGTGTTCTCACCAGTTGTGAAGCATAGTTCCATTCAGGATTTCCTTGGAGTGGTGGCTAAGAATGACTTAGAGCTTGAGCAGATGGATGTCAAGACAGCATTCTTACATGGAGAACTTAAGGAGAGCATCTACATGCAACAACCAGAGGGGCTCACAATCTCTGGGAAAGAAGACAGTGTGTGCTTGTTGAAGAAGTCCTTATATGGATTAAAACAGTCACTGAGACAGTGGTATAAGAGGTTTGATTCATTCATGACTACTCATGGTTTCTTCAGATGTAATTATGATAGTTGTCGGTACCTCAAAAAGGAAGATAGTGGATCGACTACATATTTGATATTATATATTGTTGATATGCTCATAGCAGCCAAATATAAAGTAGAGGTTAGAAAAGTGAAGTTTCAACTCATCAATGAGTTTAATATGAAGGATTTAGGTGCAGTAAAGAAGATTCTTGGTATGAAAATCTTGAGGGATATAAAGATTAGCATATTGTATTTGAGTACGAAGGGGTACATTGAGAAGGTGCTTGAAAGATTCAAGATGGTGAATGCGAAGGCTGCCAATACTCCCTTGGTTGCTCACTTTGAATTATCGTCTAACTTGTATCCTCAGTCAGATGAAGACATTGATTACATGTCTTGGTTTCCTTATTCCAGTGCAGTTGGTTCGCTTATGTATACTATGGTTTGTACAAGATCGAATTTGGCACATGCAGTTAGTGCAGTTAGCAGATACATGGAAAATCCTGGCAATGAATATTGGAAAGTAGTGCA
>CAIGRT010144498.1:0-16667 GCA_903798405.1 Fraxinus platypoda | reverse complement strand
CAATTTATGTTTTATTTATTTAATTTAATTTTTCCCCTTTTTCCTGGAGTATGTCCTAAAGATTCATCCAGTGCTTTGCTTAAATGGGGTTTATGTGATTAATTTAATTAGCTATGAGTTTTTATGATTTATGTCTTTTTACAGAATTGGAAGTTTTTATTTCTGTGGATTTTTTTTACAAATTTTTAATTATTTTTCCCCCTTTTGACAGGTCTGGTGAGTGAAGGAAGCGAGCATGTCGTCTCTGAGCAGAGAGCTTGTGTTTTTAATACTTCAATTTCTGGATGAAGAGAAATTCAAAGAGACAGTTCACAGGTAAGATTTCAATTTTCCAAAATTTTTTTGGGTTTAATTCAAATTTTTGGTTGTTGACAAATTGAGCAAAAAGAATTATAAAAGAAGTTGCGTGATTTTTGGATCTAATTATATTGATCAGTCAATTATACCTTGACTGTTCCTTACCCAACTAATCAGTCTAATTAATTGACTGAAAAAATCTGTTACATGAGATTGGAATTTCCTTTTTTTTTTAATTATATGGTTTTTTTTTTTTTTTGGGATTTTTGCGTTTAAAGCTATTTTCTTCGCTTTCTTAATTTTAGTTAATTTTAATGGTTTATTTATGTCTGGTGATTACAGATTGGAACAAGAATCAGGTTTCTTCTTCAACATGAGATACTTTGAGGAAATGGTGGCAAACGGGGAATGGGAAGAAGTGGAAAAGTACTTATCTGGGTTCACTAAGGTTGATGATAACAGATATTCAATGAAAATTTTCTTCGAGATCCGAAAGCAAAAGTACCTTGAGGCCCTAGACAGGTGATCTGGTTTCTTTTTAAATTAATATCATTGAATGTCTTCGTCAGTATTAATTTTCATATTCTTGTGGATTAATATGAATTTAAATTCATTTAATTGTGTTTCTGAATTGCAGGAAAGATCGTCCTAAAGCTGTCGATATTTTGGTGAAGGACTTGAAAGTATTTTCAACCTTTAATGAAGACCTTTTTAAAGAAATTACACAGCTTTTGACATTTGATAACTTTCGGTAATGAAAGGAACTATCCCATTTGTTATTATCATCTTCGTCATTTATGGGAGTTTGCATTGCTGTATTTTCAAGGAGGTTTTGATGTAAATGCAATGACATGCAGAGATAATGAGCAATTATCTAAGTATGGAGACACCAAGTCTGCTAGGGGCATAATGCTTGTTGAACTTAAGAAGCTGATAGAAGCAAATCCCTTGTTTCGTGATAAGCTGAACTTCCCCAGCTTGAAGAACTCGAGATTACGAACACTAATTAATCAGAGGTTAATTTCTTCATAATTTGTGATGTTGGAATAATCTATCAGACTGATCGCAACATTGCTATTTTTTTCTCTGTATTGCTTGCAGTTTGAATTGGCAGCATCAGCTCTGTAAGAATCCAAAGCCTAATCCTGACATAAAAACTTTGTTTGTGGATCATTCTTGTGGACCCTCACAACCAAATGGTGCTAGGGCCCCGTCACCCGTAACTGCTCCACTTATGGGCGCTGTTCCTAAGCCTGGGGGATTCCCACCCCTGAGTGCTCATGGTGTAAGTTGTATTAGTCAATAAAAAGCATACTAATAGGGGTTATCCGAAACTTTCAAGATGTCTGAGACTGATTTTCTTATTGTTTCTCTAGCCATTTCAGACAGCACCAGGTCCTCTGGTTACGTCTCCTGCTACATGGTTGCCTAATCCCTCTCAGGTTCCTCACCCTTCAGCTTCTTCTGGTCCAATAGGCTTCCTCCCTCAAAATAATGCAGGTATTCACAGTTTTCTCAACCATGTCCACTCAATGATAAAATGTCAAAAGATACTTCCTTCCATCTCCCACACTCTTTAGTTTATATTTAATTTATAACTTATACTGTTTGTTTATGTGCTAACTTTGCGGCAGCTGCCATGTTAAAGCGTCCTAGGACTCCTTTGACTAACCCAACTATGGACTATCAAACTGCTGATTCTGAACATGTTTTGAAGAGAACACGACCTATGGGAATGCCAGATGAAGTATGCATCACCATCTTAAATTCCTCATTTATCTGCCGTTGTAGTTGAAACCCAAGTCTCACTGTTAGAAATGATTTTGTTTTGTTCTTATGGATTTTCTATTTTGATTGTGCTAAGATGTGTGTTTGAGCATGCAATTGTCATCTTGTTTTTAGGTTGTCTACGTTAGAAAGTATATGTATATAATATGCTAAGGGGTTTGAACTTCAAAGCTTCGACGTGTATATATACCTTGTTCCTATAACCGAAAACGTTGATTTATACAAAGCTTGTTCATTTCACAGGTCAATAATATGCCCGTCAATATTTTACCTGTTGGATACACTAATCAGACCCATGGGCAAAGTTCATACTCGTTTGATGATTTGCCGAAGGCTGTTTGTTTTACTCTCAATCAGGGCTCAACAGTCAAGAGCATGGATTTCCATCCAGTACAACAAATTCTGCTACTTGGTCAGCATTCTCTAGCTTGATGCAGCTTCTGTTTAGAATTTTAATATCGTTTTCATAGTTATGTCTATGCTAATGCTACTGCTTCATGTATTTTCAGTTGGAACAAATTCAGGGGACATAATGATTTGGGAACTAGGCAGTCGGGAGAGGCTCTGTCACAGAAGCTTCAAAGTTTGGGATCTTGGAGCTTGTTCAATGGCGCTGCAGGTCTGCCCTTGAATGTTTCCAGCATAAGTGACTTGCATCCTTCCTCTTCTGTCATATATTATTCGAATTATAAGTTGAACAATTCTCTTATAGTTATGCAATTCTGTATCAGACATCTCTGGCCAGTGATTACTCTGCGTCAATTAACCGTGTGGTATGGAATCCAGATGGCTCACTATTTGGTATGTTGTACAGAACTTTTCTTATATTACATTACCCAAATCTCTCTCTCTCTCTCTCTCTCTCTCTCTCAGAGACTGAAGAAAGAAGCAATGTTTGGCACTTGTTATTCTTATGTATCTTGTTGATGCTTCAGGTATTGCATACTCTAAGCACATTGTGCATATATATTCCTATCATGGTGGTGATGATCTAAGAAATCACCTCGAGGTTTGTGCATGCTCTGTATCTCACTAAGTTCTAATTTATGGATTTTTCATCCGAGTTACTATATGTTGACTATGATTTAGGCTTCTCTTTTTGCTGCTTTAGTATGTATAATATGGATGAATCTCTGACATACTGATTCATGTTACTTTTCAAGATTGAAGCCCATGTTGGAAGCGTGAATGATCTTGCTTTCTCTTACCCAAACAAACAACCTTGTGTCATTACTTGTGGAGATGACCGGCTTATTAAGGTCTGATACTTATATTATTGGTTTATGTAGCAGCAGGAGTTGACTTACTTTCCTTTCGTTTCGTATCATTCGCACATTTTTCGTGCTCCCCAGGTTTTTGCACGCATGTTTTTATTTTCTTTGATTGGGTTGGGGGTGTGTGGGTGGATGTGTAGAGGTTAACTTGCTGGTTTGGATACTTTATTTCTTTTTATATGTATTGAAGTTTTTATCTTCATCAGGTGTGGGATGTGGTATCAGGTGCAAAGCAGTATACATTTGAAGGTCACGAAGCACCCGTATATTCTATATGTCCACATCATAAGGAAAATATTCAGGTATGATCTTCATTTCAGGTATATCTAATGGTAAACTGAAAATGAATCGATTGATTTCTCTTCTGCCTTTTCTCTCTTAGCACTTTTACTGATAGGATATAGAAACACGATAACAAGACCATCCAGAGGAATATTTCGTTGAGCCTCGCAATGAATTGAGAAAAAGCTGACTATTCTTGGTCTGTTATGTTAGGAAGAATTTTTATTGTCCTTGAAAAATTGAGAGTCATAGTTCATTAATAAATATGTAAAGATAACTTCAACCCCCCAACCCCACACATGCGAAAAGAAATGGCATCATAGAAGCATCTGTATGTAGTTTATATTTATGACCTAGATGTTTCTAGACCTAGCGTGTTTCCTGTTTCTATTTTAATGTGTTGGTTTCTATTTATTGTTGTTCTATCTAATTTTTTTCAATTTAGTTTATTTTCTCCACGGCGACCGATGGAAAAATAAAAGCATGGTTGTATGATAACATGGGTTCGAGAGTTGATTATGATGCGCCAGGTCATTCGTCTACCATTATGGCATACAGTGCCGATGGAACAAGGTCAAATAGAAACATTGATACCATTTTTTTTTGTCCTAAATTTTTTAAGAGCCCAGAACATTAATGTATTGATATACAGGTTGTTTTCTTGTGGAACTAACAAAGAAGGAGATTCATTCCTTGTGGAATGGAATGAAAGTGAAGGAGCTGTAAAACGTTCATATGTTGGTCTTGCCAAACGAGCTGTGGGGATTGTACAGTTTGATACTACCAAGAATCGATTTTTGGCTACAGGGGATGAGTTCAAGATCAAGTTCTGGAACATGGACAATGTCAGCATGTTGACAGCCACTGATGCAGAGGGTGGATTACCGGTAGTTGTCCTGTTTACCGAGTTAAAACTACCAGACAATGTCCTTGCTTCTATCTACTAATTATTTTATCGTTTAGGCATCCCCTTGTATCCGATTCAACAAGGAAGGGATATTGTTGGCAGTTTCAACAAATGACAATGCCATAAAAATTGTGGCTAACGCTGATGGCATTAGGCTACTGAGGACAATGGAAAACCGTCCATTTGATGCATCTAGAATAGCCTCTGCTTCTGCTGTGAAGGTAAAATAATTATATTTTCCATTTTTTATCATCCATTGCTTATGTGTATGTTTGCTGAAATGTATTATGTATCTTCAGCCTCCACTGATGGGCACATTTGTTGCTGCTAGTGCTGCTGTTGGATCAAGCATTGTAGATCGTAGTGCTCCTGTAGCGTCCACGATTGCAATGGTATGCTGCCATCAAAACTTTAAATAGGGAATCTCTGAACATGTAATTAATATCCTGGTTTCAAAGTACATTGTTAATTAGCGTGCACAAAATAGTTGCAATTCAAACTGATTCACATGATGGTGCTTCATCTATTCAGCAGTAATTTGTTTAAGAATTTATATTATAGTATTTGCAGTTTGTGGTGAAATTCTTCAATGATTTCTTTTAGAATGGAGATAATCGAAGTTTAGCAGATGTAAAGCCCAGGATTGCAGATGAACCTAGCGAGAAATCCAGATTCTGGAAGCTTACAGAAGTCAATGAGCCAGCACAATGTCGCTCCTTGAGACTCCCAGATAGTTTGACAGCAATAAGGGTATGAGTTAACCGTCTTCAACTATTTGAAGTTTCATAATGAGGTTTTGTCTAAAATTGGATTTAATTTCAAATTTGGGTTTGTGCTTTCTTTCTTTATTTGAGGACTAGCTGAACCAGGACTCCCACTTGCAACTTTAACCCCGAGTTTCTTTGTTTCTTACATGCACAAAAACACACCCTCCCTCGGCTCATACTGCACGAAGTAGCTCTCTTTATGCCAAACAGTAATTTTTTTCTATCTTTACTTTAGACAAATAATAATCAATGACTAATTACTACGATTCAAAATTTTAAATTGAATATTATTTATGTCTTTTTTTCTCTTGACACTTCAAGTAGTTGGAGTAATTAAATGAATGCAGACACTTTTTTAACATCAATTTCCTTGCCCTCACATAAGTCATACTTAAGAGCTTCAGCCATTCAATTAAAGGCTACATATTCTCCAGATTGTCTCTTAAGATAAGGTTATGGAACACTTGAGAACTGGAGAGAGCTTGAAGCTGTTAGTTAAAAGTTGTTTTATTCCCCGAGTTCACCTAATCGTAAAATTGCTTTCAGTCCACTAAATTCTTAGCTTCTCCTTTATTATCAAGTACATCTTGAAGTTTAAGACATGCTTTTGTTTATTTCTCAAACTTACTGAGCCCTGTTTTTAAATCAATTCACCAGGTTTCAAGATTGATATACACCAATTCAGGGTTTGCCATATTGGCTTTAGCTGCCAATGCTGTACACAAACTTTGGAAATGGCCAAAGAATGACCGTAATACAACAGTGAAGGTAATTATATATTTTAAAAGAAAATTTCCTGTTTCCAACTATTGTTCGTTAACACGAGTTGCTTCTAATTCAACTTTTGTAGGCAAGTGCTAATATTGCACCACAACTTTGGCAACCTGCTAGCGGAATATTGATGACGAATGATATTAGTGACACGAATCCTGAAGATGCTGTTCCATGCTTTGCATTGTCTAAGAATGATTCTTATGTTATGTCAGCTTCGGGAGGAAAAATTTCTTTATTCAACATGATGACNCGGGAGGAAAAATTTCTTTATTCAACATGATGACATTCAAAGTAAGTGGCTTATATCTGCTTATGCCTTGCATTTACTCTCAAATATATCTAATGCATATGAACAATATTTGTGAATTCTAGGTTAAACAATTTATGCTATTAAGTAATTGCACACGTTTTATGTTTCACTTCCCTGGTTAACTTGCTTTCTTGATTTTTTTTTTTTAACAGACGATGACGACGTTCATGCCTCCTCCACCTGCAGCAACATTTCTGGCATTTCACCCACAAGACAACAACATCATAGCCATAGGCATGGATGATTCCTCTATCCAAATATATAATGTCCGGGTTGATGAGGTAGACAATGAGTGGTGCAAATACTTGTTTAAATTTGTGAGCCAAACAATTTTATGAGCCGAGCCATTTTTTATTGTTGTATGCTTTTGTTGCACAGGTCAAGACAAAGCTCAAAGGTCATCAGAAAAGGATAACTGGTCTTGCCTTCTCTAATGCGCTTAATGTTCTTGTATCTTCAGGAGCTGACTCTCAGGTAAGGTGATTTTGACATGGATGCTTCTGCAAGTGGAAAACTATGGTTCCTACTCATTATATTCCTGTTCTTTATGCTATCTTATAACAACTATACCAGGATCACCAAATTGGGGACTGCATAGTGGAACTTGGAATCTAATTTAAATTGCTTGGGTATATCGTATAGGCTTCTTTATACGATTTAGTAAATTTGAAGTTTTACTCTTTTTTCCTCAATATGCCCAATTTTTTCACATTTAACATTTATACTATTTATTGCCGTGATTTTTCTTGTTCTTTGAAGTACATGAAATCTGGCGTCTGGCTTTGTGTATTATTTTCAGCCAATGATGCTTTTCTGTTCCCGCAGTTGTGCGTTTGGAGCACTGATGCATGGGAGATGCAAACAAGTAAATTCTTGCAGATCCCACCTGGTCGTGCAGCTTCTCCTCTTGCAGATACGCGCGTGCAATTTCATCAAGACCAAACACATTTAGTAGTAGTCCATGAGACACAGATAGCGATATACGAAGCACCCAAATTAACATGCCTGAAGCAGGTGTGACATTTAACATTTTAGCTTTTGACTGATATGGTTGTTGGTATGTTGCTTGTTGTAGGTTTATTCTGGTTAATGCACCTTTATGAATTACTGCCGTTGTGTATAAATAATTAAATATATAGTGTTAACTACTGTGCTTTCCTGCTGTTTTTGTGTAAATTAGCATTTTCTGTGGTAATCTATGACAGGCCCCGTAAGAAAATTAAAGCTACATGAAAATCAAGTTGCTCATGTGAACATATAATTCTTAAGTTCTTGCTAAAATTGGTGTCTATCATTATTCTGATGATTGACCTGGTGATTCTTTCTTGGCTTCCGGTGGCAATGACTTACATTTTTCTTTATGTGAATAGTGGTTACCCCTAGAAGCAAGTGGCCATATCACATATGCTACATATTCTTGTGATAGTCAATCCATATATGTCAGTTTTGAAGACGGAAGTGTTGGTGTTCTTACTTCTTCAACACTGCGGTTGAGATGTCGAATTAATTCCTCTTCATACATAACTTCCAATCCGAGGCGAGTGCTGAAGAAATTTTTTTATTTATCTTCAATATATTTTTGAAAGTTTCAACGAGACAATCACCAGAAAAGATTGCAATCATCTCCTTTTTTTCTGTTTCCTAATTTTGACTGTAGTTTTGCAGTTTAAAGGTCTATCCCTTGGTTATTGCGGCACACCCATCAGAGCCTAATCAATTTGCGTTAGGACTTACTGATGGTGGAGTCTGCGTTCTGGAGCCACTAGAATCGGAAGGCAAGTGGGGCACCTCGCCTCCACAGGAAAATGGTGCTGGTCCAAGCACTTCTGGTGCAGCTAGTTCCGATCATCCTCAGAGGTAAACAAACAGGTCCATGCACACAGTGGCCTCTCCCGCAAAACAAACGAAAGTGTAGCTTTGTGTGTACTTGTACCATGTTCCCATTGTTAGTTATCTCGGGGGAGAAGCTGCAAGATTAGATGATACACTTGTAGGATGTCAGCTTCGTAGGGCTAGTTTAGAGGGCAGGAAAGGATGGAAACGATTATAATGTAGGTTGAGTCGATATGTCTCTCCTTTAGGATGAAATAGATATTTGGGTTTATGGTGAAAGTTACAACAGAAAGACTTGTGAAGTTGTTTGAAAGCCTCCTTTATGTCAGCAAGGAAGGATGAGCTTTATCTATGTCTCTAACTGCTTTTTTCTTTTGTTCTTCTCTTGAGGTGCTGTAAAATTTAATGTATTCATTTGATTTTTTTCTCCCCCAAATAGTTGCTGATTTTATAAAATTATCAATCTACTGATAATCTGCCTTTTCCTTGATTATTCTCCTCAACAAAATCTTGTGTGTTTTTCTTCTTTTCGTCCAATCGGTTTTCATGTACCCATAAATATGAGCTTTCTGAGCGCATTTTTCAGACTTACTCTGTTCCACGTATGATTAGGGCTGGTTCAGTTCCAAGTATTTTGAACCATTTTTTGGTATTTTCGTTTCTTTCGAGTCATTTTGTATCTCTATAAGTACTTTAGTCTTTCGCTCTTGCGAATATGGTAAATTATACTTGGATCTTACTTTTGAAGATTGTGACGATGAAATCTCGAACATTTGATTTCGGGCATCCATCCAAGATTTCATATCTTACAAATGTCTGCACCTAGATCCGTTTTTTATGGAAACAGTAATTTCTTTGTTAAAAGGTCAATTCTTGAAGCAAAATGATTATTTTACCCTTAATTTAATTTTAAAAATTAAACTAAAGGTATTTTTTCTTTTTAAAAAAAAAAAATTAAGAAAAGGAACGCACCCACCTGCCACCAACCCTTTCCCTAATTACATTTTTTTGTGTTTTTTTATTTTTTGGACGGCAGGTGAACTCGTATTTGGTCGAAGTGGAAAAGAAGAAAATTGTAATTTTTTTTGTTTATTCTTGATCTCAAACCTCGACTTCTTACTCTGCGAAAATCAAAATCGAGAGGACACATGTATATCGTTTTGAATCCTCTTGCCGAATGTTGTATTGATTTAAAGTGAGCACTATTAATTAGTTCAAGCCAGAAGAAATGGACGATCTAACAAACTTCAAGTGCCTCGATTTTTTAGTCTTTCTACGAATCATTGAAGAAGTGTAGGCTTTAAGCAAACTAAGGGTAATATGATCATTTTACACAAAATTTAACATTTTAATTAAATGCAAATGTTTTGTAAGGTTTCGTATGCAGGTGCTAAAAATCAGTGGTTCATGATCCATCATCACAACTTTCAAAGGTTTGAGACCCAGGTGTGCAATTTACCCTATTAGATAAAAACAACTCAAATGTCTAATACAACAAATTGAATTCATTGCACCTGCAAATTGAAAATTAAAGCTAAAAGAGAATTAATTTTATCAATATATATACTCAGCGTGTTTAAGGTGTGTTTGGTACATAATATTGTACAAAACTAGACGATATAATGGAAATCTTCTTTTTGCATTTGTAGAACTGTATGTGCAATCCAATCCTCGTTCTATTAAACTAAACCTACAGGAGGAGGAGCCATCAAAGTACTAATCCAAATTAATACACCCCATAGGGTCGAAGATTTCAGCATTCTTTGTTTAACTTCATTAGCAAAACCTTGAAAATGGACCTCATCTATAACTAATAATCATTGATCTGGCATTAGCACTGTTGTAGCTCTCTTAGAGGGTGTTTAGTGGGGATTAAAATTAGATTTTTAGTGGATTGTGATAGAAGTTTTTGAAATGTGTGGTTGAAAAAATGTGGGACTCATGAAAGATGTAGTTAATATTGATTATTGGACTTTGACTTAGATTAAAGTCGGATTTTAATCCGACCTAAACATACCCTTAATAGATTCACAAGCTTTCAGCAGATCCGGTTATGTATGAGCAGCAGAGACTAATAACCTAATTCCTACCGGTAAATTGCATTTGTCTGTAGTTGATCTTTTTGAAGTCGCAACAAAAGTGGAGTCTTCTTTCAACACCTGCAAATTACATCAATTTAACACCCTTGGAGCAGAAATCATTAATTGGGACAAGACCTAGCAGAAGCCCAACTAGTAATAGGTTTCTTGAAGGGGCTAAGAACAGTTTTGGCTAAGCTTAAAGAAAAGGTAAAGCAACTTTTTAACTGTTTTGACTCCAAACATATTTGACAACTTACTCTTTCCCTTTTCTTTTAAGAAAAAGAAGTGGAAGTAATTTTTACCTTGTCAAAAGAAGTTAATAACTCATATTCAATTTTGAACCATAAAAAATATTTATTTTAACTACAAGTAAACTTCTAACATTAGTCAATATTGGTCTAAAGACTACTTACGCGATAGCAAATATCTTCAAGAACTTTAAGATCGCCCTTTACAGATCTTGTAGACTTGTCAAGCCTAAGGAAAACAATTGGTGATTGTGGATCACTCATGATCTCAAGGATTTGTACATCTGACAAACCTTAATATTAGGAACTTATAATAATTCTTCCACGTGATTAAAATATTCTACAAAAAAAAGAAAGAAATCTTCACCCGTCAACCCAAAACCAATAGGGAGAAAACAGAAGAAAACCTTTATACAGAGTAGAAGTATTCTTCTTCAGTTTTGTGATGAGATCTGGATTTCGTTCCAACACATCAACAACAGTAATTGCTGCACTCGCTAGAAAAGACGTAACCAGAACTACTGAGGCGCTGCCAAATGAAGCATAAAATTAGGCATCAGAAGGAATATCAAATAAGCCCATGCAATATTTGTCAACCAACATGTTCTGGCAAGCAAGTTTAGCTGGATTATAAGAGAATGTTTGGCTAAGCTTAAAAAGTTCACTTATGGGTAAATAAGCATATTTTAAAATAATTAATCTTTTCATTGATGAAAATTTGAGATAAGCAAGTTATTTATTTTGACAGTAAGTTAATTCCAATAAAAGTAACGTTTTTACAATTTTTAATCTTAAATCTTTTCACTTAAAAGTAAGAAAAAAGTGACTTATTCAAACAAGTATGGAATAAATCAAGTAATCTTTTACTTATTTTTAAGCTTAGACAGACATGGTTGGAACAACGGGGTAAGTTTTTTAAGTAGTAGAAATTGAATATATATCTTCCTACTTGGTGATCAATGACTCTGGTACTCCCAGTGCAAAATCCTCCTTCAGTAGCCAGTGCATGCCCCACAGCAGCAGTTACTATATCTACCTAGTCAATCTGCAACAATACAAAACCATTAAACTACATAAAAGGGAATTCAATTACTAATTATAACAGAAGGTGATAGAAACATACTGGAACTTTGCAGTGTTCAGTTATACCTCAACCAGAACTTCCAAAAAACACCAAAAGAATTGCTCTCATCCAGTATTACACAGAACCGATATTTTTCCTTCAGCCTGATAATTTCATCTAATGGAGCAATTTGACCTGAATTCTGGAACGACTCTAACTAGTATTTTGAGGATCCCGCAATAAGTTATATTAAAAGTACTGTGCATGCTCAATTAATCCAGTCCTCGCATGCAGTTTCATCTAAAAATTTATCAAAAATAGTAGAAAAAGCTATGAGTAGTCAGAGGTGGTAACCAATTCTACTTGCATATCAATGAAAGGGAAGGAAAAGAGAAAGCAAGAAAGAATCAAGTAGTAGAACAGGAATATTTCTTTTAGAATAGATACCTGATAAACAGCTTCGACCACAATATAGCACCTAACTTTCTTAGCTCGCTTGTTTTCCTGGGTAATTTTCTCCAGAATACTTCGTAAAGACTCCATGTTATTGTGCTTGAAATATAAAATTGTACATCTAGACAGGTGTAGCCCATTTTGTATTCCCCAGTGCACACCTTCGTCCCTGAAAGAGCACCAATGAACATCTCTTAATAAATCTTTAAAAGCGTGTTAAGATTCACGACTGCTACAATAGCGTCAGCATTGGAATAAAGATGAGTGAATTTAGAAAAGGCATATCGTAAGTTCATTCAACTTAATACTAAGATAAGAAAGTACATTCAGACTTGTTTTCTCCAGGTTTTTTCACGTGAAATCAAAATCACAGAATTTCGTGTTTATGTACATTGACTGCATCCTGTCCTATCCACCCCACCTCAACAAAAAATAATAGGAATATAGGATGTTTTTGCAATTGTTTGTAGTATGCAGAGATATGTTCGAGATTTAATCCATCCATAGTGAGAGGGCCTACTTTAGTAGTTCTGGCTTTCAAACAGTCTACCATCATTACACAGGAGAGGTTATAAAATTTCAATCTTAAGATAGATCCTAAATATTTAAACCTGGAGAAAGGTTTCGACAATTATGGAATACCTAGATGATATTAGAAGTGTACAATTATTCCATATAAAAATAAAGAATAAAGCTACGTGTACATAANATAACTTAATACAGCCTGAAGTTGGCCCAGTGAAACCAGGCCCAATACCCGGTCCAAACTAAGTTAAAGCTTCAGCTGCTCTGAGCGGTTGGATGAGATCTACTCCATCTCGAGGTCTTGATATTTTGAGCGTTTCCAAGGGTTTCGATTCATTCTATTCTTTTGGTATTCTCTCGTCCTTCTGGAGACTTAGAAGTGTACAATTATTCCATAGAAAAATAAAACAGGCCTCGTATACTTATCCTGACAAAGTGCCTCTGGCGCTCATGACATATATTCACTGTTCACACAAAACATATTTGCTTAAGTTATACCATCTGAATACAATTAAATTTTTCCTGAAAAACTTCCAGCAAGTACTTATGTTGCATTATGAAAGATTATTGACCATCAAGTAAACATAATGCTCACGCGACAATAAGATCACCCTTCTTGTAAAATGCAGGGATTGTACTAAACATCATTGAAAGTCCATAGGAATAAAGTATAGAATCAGGAGTTCCAAGAAACTTCGCTATTTTGGTCTCAAAGTCAAGGTGAACATCAGAAAAAATTGAAAATGTCGTAGACATGCAAGATGAACGAGAAGAATGTGATAAATTCACAAAGTAGAAGCTCCAGTAAATTTCAATGTCATATCATACCGATTGTCCCATAAAATCCACGAGGACCACAAGAACCAACACCATATTTCTCCAGTGACTTGGTACATGACTCCTGTTGTTATCAAATTTATACCCAAGTAACCACTAAATTAGGAACAAAAATCAGAATAGAGTGGTAACTTCCTCTCACTATGTTATGGAGGGAGCACTTGGGGTAGAAAAGGAAGAAGAAGCTCAGCAAAGAGAAGAAACAGAATTAACGGAATTTCGAATTCTAAAACGGTGTCGTTTTGATCCTTGCAGAATCAATTTTAATTGTAATAAAGGAACACGTTTTCTACCTCATTTCTGTTATTTTTTCATGCTTTTTCTTTGTTGGAAATGGAACGTATATATACACTGGCTGTATATTCTCAGCAGATTATTCACGTAGTTTGTTATGGAAATTCAGTTATTATTGGATTGATTCCTCAATTCAATTTATCTCTCATCTCTTTTCTTTGTTGAGCTGCTTGATTAATCAGCTGGTGAAGAAGCATTTTGGTGAAGAAGAAGCCGAGTTTGGAGCTCGAGCCGTGACACACTAGTAGCTTTTCATGTCCCACAAAACCAAGGTAATTTGCTGATGTAAAATTCACTACTTCATTGCCATTTATTTTCTTGAATACATGACTGACAAATCAAAATCAAAACATTCAACTGATGAAGTCATATTTTCCGTGAATAGGGAACTCATGTAGATGAAAACTAATGTTAACACGAATGGGAATCCATGTCACAAAAAGGAAACAAAACGTTTACATCTTTGTTTTCATTGGCTTTTCTAACATTTACATAACTTATGTACACTGGTAAAAATAATGTATGCAAAAGATTAAATTCTTTTCTCCTTCCACGATAATCCAAACGAGCTCTGCAACAATTTTTTTTTTTAATTTATTAAACCAACATTTCATATATTAAAATAAGACGTTAAGCGTGACTGAATAAAATTCAAGATTTATAAAGTAATAAGCAGAGGTCACTACTGAAGAAAGGAAAATCAGATCAAATACACGAAATTTACCAAAAATGAAACCTTTCAACGTAAATATGTACCTGCGATGTAGGATTTGATAGTTGCAGCCTGATTTGATTGGAGATTACCGTTGAAGATTATAATTTGATTTGTCTGCTTATAGAAATGGGATCGAGCATCCTCATTGAATTGAGGATGCGCCATGGGCTCTCTTTTGGACAATCTGGAATGTTGGGCCGAGTGTTCAGAACTTACTGTACTGGGCATGTGTGGGACTAACAACTGTATCCGCTTGATGGAAATTAGTATTAGTTTGACCGAAAAAAATTGAAGTGGAGATCCCAAACACTCAATTATATAGCAAGTTGATCTGTAATTTCTAAATTAAGACATTATGATCCTCAACTTTTTATTGTTTTCACACAAGTAGCACGAGAAGAGGTTGTCGGAAAAAAAAAAAAAGCAGTACCAAAAGACAAGAACAGTCTAAATCTTACCTAAAAATATAATATTTTTGTTGAAAAGATGATTGTATTCTTACTTTAAATAAACAGGAGGAAAAGAAAAAAAGGAAGAAAAGTGAAAAGAAACAACATGCAGGTCAAGGCTTATGCTAGAGCCAAATGAACGACAAGGTTGGGGTTGCAAACAAGGGAGCAAGGTAGATTGGGACGGGATATAAACTAGCCCTTGTTTGAGCTCCATTCTTGGAAAAAAATGTATTTTGAAAGAATATTTTTTTGAAGAATGTGTAGTTAAAATAATGTAAAAGTTTTCGATTTACGTGTAAAAATATTTTATTGAAAAATGTATGGTCGAAAATGAGTTTTTGATAAAATGAGGTTCAAAGAAAGGCCTAGTGTGTTATAAGTTACAATGTAAAGATGTGGGGGCATGAAGTACGAAAAAATGTGAACCATGGTGCATTTAGGCTTCTATACGTTTTTTTTTTTTTTTTCTTTTATTTTGATTTCTTATTTTCTTTAATTTTTATTAAAATTGTTTGTTTTAATTCGGTTAACCTACAAAAGAGTTCTCTACATGAATTTTAGCGGCATCATAGTGCAGAATTTAGCACTTTCCATCATTTGAGGCTGGTTGTGCAACATTGAGGATAAAATGTCTCTATTTAGAGGTTGGGAACCAACCTTCTAGATAGACCAAAGGTTGAGGATCAATAGTACCATTTTTCCTGATTTTGTTTTTATGCATAACCAATCTCTCTTCTATAAAAGTGCCCTTATTTTACTGTATAGCATAATTCATACGTTGTATTTTAAATTTACAATTTATTATAAAATGTTGAAGTTTTATTGTAACAATAAGTTATTAAAAATTTAAAACCATATGTCGAGAGAGAGAGAGAGAATAAAATTTGAACGAAATATATAAATTAATAATATTGCTAGCCCCTTCAAATTGAAACACCAGATGACATCCAAAAAGCTCATTATCTAGAATGGTAAACTTTTCTTCTGTCGTAATTGCTAACAAAAGTTTGTAATCACAAGAAACATAGATATGAGAAAAGAAGTCGAAATGGCTCTGGTGGCTGAGCTTCCTTGCACGGGTGGTGGAGGGGTGTTGCCGTTGGGGGATGACTTTGGGGACGGACTGCTTGTCGATCCGGTGGTGGAAGCCCTAACTGCTAACTGTTGTCCTTGGATGCAATGGTCATCATAATTGAGGCAAATGAAATAAGTGTCACCAGCATCAAGTGTGTAGTTTGCTGGACTGCTTACTTTGACATTCAGAGCACGACCAACATTGCAATCACCAAAATCTTCGAATGACACCGTGCCCACCGAGTGTCCACTAGTAAAATTGAACACTACAAGAGAGATTATCCATATGAATAGGTATACTTGGGATTCAAAAATTTATACAGTAAACAACAAAACTAAATCTCATTCTTGATACATTTAGCTAGAGTCAAGAAACACGACTTTGATAGATTCATTGCTAAATCTACATTAATGTCTAAAACATATATATCTTTGTTAGACAATCGTTTCAGTACTAGATACCGTATATGCAGAATAAACATCAATTTTACACACTTGATACCGGATTTGCAGTTTAAATAATATATATAACAAATCCAATGATTTGTAAATTACAGTAAGCAATAACAAGGAAAAAAATTAATGAAACAGTAATAAACTTTTAACCCGAGACCTGAGTTACACACAGGTTTCTTAAAACAGATTCGTCTTCTTACCGTACGTGCTTGAGGTATAATTTGAACGTTTGCTTCC
>CAIGRT010144474.1:0-12833 GCA_903798405.1 Fraxinus platypoda | reverse complement strand
ATGTCTTCTCAGCATGTCTAGATTTTGATCCGCCCCTCATATTTATGCTAAGATTCATATCTTGATTTTTATCATGCACAACCAAACCTTCAGCGTGATTCTCAGATCCTCCAACAAAATGCCTCATCTTCTCCTTATATAGTAAAGCATCATAAACCTCTTCCACGGTGAGAGTAACCCGACTATAGAGAATAGTATTTCTAAAAGCACATATGATAGCGGCAGAGAAGACAACAACATCAAGGCCAAGTCCTCCTCATCATATGTAACTTCCAATGTCTCCAAATCGGCTACGATTTCTTTGAACATAGTTAAGTGATCATCCAATGACGCACCTTCAGGCATTCGGTGAGAACACAAGCGTTGTTTCAAGTGTAGCTAGCTGGTCAAGAACATTGTCATGCAAAGTTGCTCCAACTTCAACCACAATGCAGCGACACTTCTCTCCTTTAGAACATCCTAAAGAATTTGATTTGAAAGATGTAGATGAATTTCAGATTGGGCTTTCCGATCCCTGCGTTGATTTTCATCCATCATCCAAGTAGCAGGCATCCTATCAAAGTCAAGCAAGGCTTTCTCCAAATCCAACTGCGCTAGAACCGCTCGCATCTTCACTTTCCATAAGGTAAATCTCATATTTCTGTTCAATAACGGAATATCATACTTCATTGTCGCGATGTGGAACAATCAACCTCGCTCTGATACCACTTGTTATGAATTTGGATCGCAAGATAATAACGATAATGAAATAAACAAGAAGAAAATAAATACCAAGATTTACATGGAAACCCAATACGGGAAAAAATAATGGGCAGAGGAGGAGAAATCCACTATAATCAATAGCAATTGTGTTTACAAGATCTCAGTGTACACAATTGAAATTTAAAGCTCTCAAAATGTTGTATATATCTCTCTCTATTATGTTCTGTTATTTTTTTCTATACAAGTCGTGTCATGTGTACATATATAAACCCTTGAGAACAAGTTGTAGATAAGAGTTCAAAATCGCGTCAAAATCGAAAACGGACCTAGATCGGGTAAGCCTGTCACTCGAGCGAGAGGCGCGCAATGACCCCATCGCTCGAGCGACAGGGCAGCGCCAGACGAGCGACCAAATCTCGGGTTGTTTTCTACCAGACTCGCTCGAGCGTCCAGATAGTGCCAAGGTAGCGTAAATGCAGTGACTTTTTCCTCCGATCCATAATTTTGATTTCTTCAAGACTACTCCAATTTAGACTCCAATACCCACTAGAATTTGGATCGAACCACAACAAAAACAAAGTTTTGAATAGTGATTTTTAAGAGAATCTATGATTTAAAAATAGAAAAAAGTTTTGGGTTTATGTATAGAATGTTTTATTAGTGAATGTGTGGTTAAAAATAAATGAATAGAAAAAGAGTTTGAAAATAATAGTTGTCAAATCGAGGATGATATTTACATTTTACATGAATCCAATGATGTATTTAACGTCAATAAAACAATTTTTTAAAACTGTGATTTAATTTTTAATCACATTATAATTAGAAATTGAAAAATCAAACATAATAGATTGCATCGACTGAATCCACAATATTTGCATCATTCAAACAGTGTACAACAAAGATTAGGAGCGTATGTTACTAAGCTGTCATTAATCCCTGAAATACTAAATTTCTCGAAAATTAACATTTTTAAGTCATATCGGAGCGTCTATAATAGCCGTTTATTAAGCAACGGCCACGATTGAGCAAACTATCCCAACGTTTAGTTTTCTCCAACGGTCAAAAATCTCAAAAAATATATAAACATTTTCCATAATGTAGACCCATACAATTTTGTCCCTCTCTCTATAAATCTGAGAACTATATCAACCCAACATTTTATTTTTGTTTTGCAGAATATTCTTGAACTTGATTTGAGGGAAGATGAGTGTTTTGCAATATAAAGAAGGCGCGACTGCTACTGATCTTCAGATATGGAACAATGCCGCCTTTGATAACGGAGATCTTAAAGAATTTTCTGGGAATAAGCCTTATTGGAGTCCTTCGAAGCCCATTTTGTTGAATTCGACAGAGTCGTTCATCTCGAATTCTTCGAGCAAAGAGAATGAGGGTCCTCTGTTTGAGAACCCAATTTCTTCTGTTTCTTCTTCTGTCAGATCTGTGGTGACACCCTTCAAGCCGGTAAATTCTAATGGGGCTCCGGAGAATTCGAAAACTAGAGGAATTTCGAAACAGGGTTTTGAAAGAAAGGTGGATTTGACGAGTTTTGATGAGGAAATTGAGGAGATTGAGATGGAAATTAAAAGATTGACTTCAAGATTAGAGGCTTTGAAACTGGAAAAGTCTGAGAGAAGTGTAAAAACTGTGGAAAAGAGAGGAAGAGTAATCCAGGCGAAGTTTATGGAACCGAAACAGAGTGTTAAAAATGAGGAAGAGAAGAAAGAGATTGAACGAACTTCATCAATAAGAGCAAGAACTGGGGTTCAGAGGAAGGGGATTAGTTTAGGACCTGCAGAAATTTTTGCTGGAGCACGAAGGGGAATGAGTATAGGGCCTTCTGAGATTTCTGGATCTGCAAAATCCCGGAAATTGGGCAAGCAAGAAAGGATAACACCTGTTCAGCCTTTACAGAGTAAGGGGCTTAATTTGGGACCTGCAAAAATTGTTGCTGAAGCGCGAAGGGGAATGAGTATGGGGCCTTCTGAGATTTTTGGATCCGCAAAATCCCAAAAATTTGGAATGATCACCCCTGTTCAGCCTTTACAGAGTAGACGAAAATCTTGCTTCTGGAAGTTACAAGATATTGATGAAGGGAAAGTTATGAGTAAAGAAAGGGGGAAAAGTTCAAGTGTTAGCCCTGATTCAAGAAAAACTATTGCAAATTCTCGGGTTTTATCAAGACAGGCTGTTACTACAATTGTATCCAGGAAGGCTGTGAAGAAAGAGGATCGAATGGTAAATTCAGTTCAGCCCAAGAAATTGTTCAGAGATGGCGAGAAGTCCGTTCCTGCTAAGCCATTAAGGACAGGGAGAGTTGTGGCGAGCCGGTATAATCAGAGCACAAATCCTGCCTCCGAAATGAGAAAGCGATCCTTGCCAGAGAATGGTAAGGCTGAGAAAAGGGATGATAAGAAGCGCTCTCTATCAGCCGGGAAATCACGTGTAACTTTCATAGATGACAAGAATTTAAGCATTGAAAGTCGGGTGAAAAAGCGATGGGAAATTCCGAGTGAAGTTGTTGTTCATAGTAGTTTGGTGGAGGGTGAGAATTCTCCACGGTCTACTACTGTTGTACTTGATTTGCTTCCAAGGATTAGGATTTCTCAGTGCACCAATGAGAGCCCCCGGGATTCTGGCCCTGCGAAAAGAGTGGTTGAATTGATTGGGAAAAAATCATACTTCTGCAATGACGAGGAAGTGGAGCCATCAGTTTGTCAAGCCTTGAGTTTTGCAGAAGAAGAAACTGAAGAATACTGAGGGAACAACAAAAAGAGGTTAAAAAATCATCCTTAAAATTCTCACTCCCATATTACAGCACAGTTTTGCTTCTTCTGCAGTAATACTCTGAGCTATTAGTTCGTAATTTTCTTTAATGGGGGATTATGATTGTAATAAGCTTTTCGTTTTCATGTGTAATGAACATTGAGAAAGCATACTTGTGCCTTCTCCTACTCCTTCATGCCTCAGTGAAATCCTTTCTGGTATAGTTTTCTTCTTGCCCTCTTCATGATTGAATCTTCATGGTGACCCAAATGATTGAATTTTTGTTTCTCGAATCGACTCTCAAACTTTTGTTAAAACTCTCATTATTCTATACAAATCAACTCTTTGTTATTTACCTTAATGGTATTTACAAATAAACTAAGAGTCGATAAGAATGTTGTCCGTAAATTATGCATTCACGTTTTCAAAAACGCTTTCCTACACCAATTTATCAACTAAAATTAATCAAAACAAGTTTTGTGACAAAACAGTGTGCTATTATTATGTACTAGTTCTTGAATGTCTTTCATTTGGAAAGCAAACTGTATTTTAACTTGATGTATCAATAAATATTCATCTGCAATATATTCTCAGAGTTTCATGGGGGCAATCTATGTTATTCATAATCAGCGACCGTCGTAGTTATCTTATATTGCAACTCTTGATTTGAGACAACAAAATTAAATGAAATTAATACCCCAGATAACAAGCTACCATTTTCATGTAGAATGACTACTCCAATCACTGACTATGAATAACATTGCTTCACATTTTGTGCATGACTGAGAAAATCCTTGAATTTAAAATGTCCCTACTAGACAGGGGCTAGTT
Organism: Fraxinus platypoda; assembly: GCA_903798405.1. Lineage (NCBI taxonomy): Eukaryota > Viridiplantae > Streptophyta > Magnoliopsida > Lamiales > Oleaceae > Fraxinus > Fraxinus platypoda. The sequence continues at coordinate 8,537 of CAIGRT010144474.1, read as the reverse complement.
GCACTACTTGATAGGACAAAATGTGAAGTGGGGATCAAAAGATATGCCAAGCCGAGTTTGAACACAATCATGCTAACAAAAGGAGAATGGGTTTTAGCCCTTTTCAGATGGTGTATATAGCCTTGTGCCATGGGGTCTTAGATCTTTCACTCTCGAATAAAACTCACTAACACAGTTACCCGGTTGATTTTGTAGATAGTCTTGAACATGTTCATGATGCTACACCAGTTTCACTCTCAACTAGTATGTTACAAACAAACGACAATGCAAAATAAATAATGCAAGTCATATGAACACTGCTCGTATCAAACTGCGGAAGAATACACAGTGAAGGGGGGGGCATTAGAATAATGGCATGTACTTCGGAACATTCACATGTCTTAGCCTCAGATACGGCTTGAATCTCTCCCGAAAATGAATCTCCTCGTCCAATCACTTACTACTAATACTCTCGTGCGCCAGCTAACTTGCTTGCTGAGTGTAAAGAAAAAATCAGATCATTTCGTGGAATTAACATAACCATCACACGCTCAATAGAAAATAATGTTATTGAACCAAGTTCTCACCTTGCATATACAGAATACCAGAGCCATTGCGTGCTATGGCCCATTGAAACCCAATCTCCCGGCAGTTCTGCTGCTGCTTGCTCCCCACCAACGGGCGCAAATTTCCCGAAATGCCTGTACCTGGTAGCAGAGAAGCTGGTGTATCAAAAATTTTATGCATGTACCAAAGCATTATGCTGTACAGAAAGGTGCATTTTCAATACATAATGCCTAATCGCTATCAAGAACTCAATCTACTCTTAACAGGCTAACGAGGCAATAATTGATCGAGTAGCATATGAAACAGGCGAAGTACTTCCATACCCCTCTGCAATTTTTATGTCATGGTTAAATCCTGGCAATAATTTTTAGATGCTTTACAGGCTCAGGAAACAAAATATCTAGTACAAGCTACTTATTGATGATTTCTCGGTGAAATTCGAAAATTCCGGTGCATTTTTAAACAACAATTTTACAATAAGTTTCATTAGTTGATGCAATTAACATCAGGAAACCAATTTATATTCAAGCACCGGAAATCAACCTAAACAAATAATTACAAAAAGGATTCCAGGAGATGTATTATAGGGTACCAGAAAATTAAACAAGTGAAAACCACTTATGCTGTAAAGGACTCAAACTGGCAATATGCCTAGTACTAATGGGACTGGGAAGGCAAAAACTGAATTAAGTTACTTGTACAGATGATGTGTACACCTTTGTTGACAGATGATGAGGTGGCATGCATTTTGACCCTTGGTTTGAATTTTGATTTGAATTTAACTGACAAAAATCTAGCTTATAAAAGGTGCATCCAATTCAGTAAAATGCCAAAGCGAAGGGAAATCCACTGATACCTTCAAGTCCTGCAAAGTGACATTAAAATTTGAAAGAAGCGAAGTTGATGTCAACTACTTTCTTGTTTATTTTGCATTTTAGACCATTGCAGTTTCCTCGATGCAAAATATGTTAATAGTAGTCATTACCGTGATTAATGATGCACAGGATCATGCACTTCATTCTGTGCAATAATAGGGACGAATTGGTTTTGCAATCATGTTTGGTAGGTTCAATTTGTATCGGTAATATATTTCCGGCTATTTTCTGTTCTAAGATATAAATAACAGGCTGGCCTGTTACGTTCATTTCCCAATATCATGCTAAGAATAGCTAGGATTTCTCGAAGAAGATGTCATTCGTTTAATAAGAAATAAAAAGGAATATCAAAAATTCGAGTGNAAAATTCGAGTGGCTAAAGCTGAAGCAGCTACTTTCGAAGTAACAAAAAGAAAAACAACGACTGGAGTGGGAAAGTCAGAGTGAAAAGAGGATTCCTAACTTCTTTCTCTCATTCTTTTACTAAGATATAAGTTCTTTACTCTTCAAATAAAGAGTTCAAGACGACCAGAGACTTTAATACATCAACATGCAGATACTAACAACTAACCAAACATTCACCATAGAATACCTACAATACAGCTAGCAATTATCTACTTGAAAAGTTTTTCCTCCACGTTTCATTTGGAACAAGGTTGATCCTCTGTTAAATATGTTAGTGATGAGATCATAGTTTTTGACATCTCAAGAAAAACATAAAATAGAAAATAAAAGAAGATCAGCAATCTGTGTATAAACAAATTTCCATCCCTCTGAATAAGAGACAGACATACATACAGACAAAGATCTATATAGGAATAAAACGTTTCTGGTGATTCAGTAGTAAAATTGCTAATTTAATCTCATCAGCTGATCAGCAAGGACACTCCAAACCATGTGGGCACGAGGAACAAAAAGAGATACATTACACGTTCCATTATTTTATTAATACGTCCCATTTATGTCAGCTTAATTAGGAGGAGATTGAGTTATGCATATAACTATGGAAGACAAAAGTATGCCGGGTAGCCTTGCAGAGAGAAAGGGGTACCGGAAAGGACGGAATTCATGACGACCAGATCGATTAAACCGACGAGGGCCTTCCGGATCATGTTTACCTTTCGATTTTAAGTTAAAGCACCTAGAAAGATATGCACCTTGTTGAGCAGCAACCTGATATTAAAGAGGTTAAATTAAATATCACTACATACTCCATAACCATCAAGTGCGTCTTCCATATGTAGTATTAGATTGCACTGAAGTGTACAATGAACAAAATTTTAACTTACTTTTCTTATTTAATACTGTCTACTACTATCTAATCCACATTACCAAATATTCCATAAGTGAAATGGAGAAATCCAAGCAAACATACTTGTGCAGTAGCAGGAAGACTCTTCATTTGCAAATCTACATGGGACAGTGCTAACTTAAAACCTTCAATATCTACTGCATCCCTCTCATTCCCTTCTGAATCTTTTAGCAGATCAGCCAGGTTGGAAAAATGCTTGCTTTTCAAATACAATTCCACTTGAGGGTATCTGATTATAATATCTTCAACCACATCTTGGAATTCTTCAATAGAAAGGATACCAGAATCATCCTTGTCAGCAGCTTTAAATATAGTCGAGATATCTTCCTAAAAAACAATGGTAGAAATCTAACACATAATATGGTAAAATAATATATTCCCTCTGCATAGAAAGCTCAGTACATTAGCTCATGTACCATGATTTTACGTTGATCTACAGTGGCACAATCACCAAGGGCATATACATCCTCACATCCTTTTACACGCAACCATTCATCAGTTGCCAGAATCCGCCTATTTCCCTTTATACACAACAGAGCACATATGAAACTAGCTGATGTAACAATACTCATCATAACTAGATATTCACTTAGACAAAGATTAAAAAAAAAATTGTAACTATGCAATAGCAAAGTAACCGCAGTGTCTGTATATATGCATGTTTGGTGGGGAAGACTTAGACCTGGACTGTTTTAAGAAAGAGAAGCTAAAATCTTGTTCGTGTATTCCAAAGCTGTACATAGATAAATTCCACAATAAGCATACCTGGCCAATTTCCTCCATGAAGTCCTTCACAACTGGCCGAGTGCCTACCCCAGTTGACCACAACACCATCCCATGTGACAGAGAAACGTCCTCTCCAGTTGATTTGATTTTCATGTTAACCAATTTATCAGAGACATTTACTACGCGACATCCTGTTAAAACGTCAATACCATCTCGTTGAAACTTCTGTTCAGCAAATGAGCTAATTCTTTCATCAAACCTACAGAGACAGGTACAAGATTGAAGTTCTCATTTCATGATACTTTTTAATAAGCATTTAATTTTAAAAAATGATTTCAGTATTACTATTTGAAAGAGTCATGATTCTTCCATAGAATCTATTCATGGTATTGTCCGAAATGAGAATTGAAACTGGGCAGTATTTTGGAATTAAAAAAAGCTAAAATCTTGCACATTAAACAGTCCAGTCTCTATCCAGTGCATACCAAACAGGCTCTCAGAGCAATGTGAAAACATATACGGGAGGGATCCTTACATGTTTAAGATATGATCTCCGGATTGGATCACTGTTATTTTCACTAAATCAGTAACCAGAGGATATATTTTGAGTAAGTCTTCATGTAGGAAGTCATGAAGCTCTGCAGCAAATTCTATACCAGTTGGACCCCCTCCTACAATTACGAAATGGAGGTTAGTCTTCCGTTCTTCTTCAGTCAATTCCGGAAGGACAGCTTTTTCAAAACAATCTATTACAGCCCTACGAATCCTTTGAGCATCCTCTACTTCCTGAAAGAAATGTTTATCATTTCTTGGTTAAACAAAATATTGTACAAGCACTTGACATATTTTAAGAAGAAGTGTTGCAAACAAGGCCCAGAATTTGGATTTTAGGTAAATATAAAAGAGACAAACAACACAAAGGTTTTACGTGGTTTGACACTAGGCCTATGTCCCATTCACTAGAAATCAAAAGGAGATGTAAGTTGTGGTTCAGCTAAAACATGTTTTTTGCACTTAAAAGCCTAGGACCCTGTGAAGTGAGACTTTAGTCCTGAAAGGGTGGATTGATGCCAGTGCCACATGGACAGACAGGACAAAACATGACTTAAACAGCCCAAAGTATTACTCTCTCTCACATGTTTACAGAACTCTCCATATTCTATCTAATTGGTTTTCTTCTTCTTAAGGGGGTTCATCAAGATCCTTCTTAGTCTCTTGTTAGATTTGGGATTTTTGTCGGCTTTTGGGTGTGTTAGTGTATATTGTTCACCATTTATGACGCGAGAGTGAGGACTCAGTTGGCAGATGAATAGTTCTTTGTGTATTTGGTCAGTTGATGTCCTCTGTTGGGAATGTGGCTTGTAAATGTTGGATCTGATGTTCCATAGCACATGTTTTGTGCGCCCAGTGGAGCTCTGGGATGTAGATTGGATTAGATAAAACCTCTTTAAATTTTTGGCGCTCGTCTTCGATTTTACTGCCCACATTTGGGTGACTTTGTGTTTGCTTCATTATCATTACACATGTAAAAGGCTGTACAAATCTCTAACAAGAGAATATAAAAGAGTACAAAGTACTCAATCCACAATCTCCAATCATCACAAAGTTTATCCTATGCAAGATTAAGAAAAATTCGATGTTTCACCAAAAGATAGTTCTCTAGAGCTCTCTCACTCAAATTGGGATGGAGAAAATACAAGGAGGAGGCTCCTATGTAAGTGCGCAAAACGAAAGACTTTTGATTTTTGATAAAGTCAAATCCTATTCTACGCATATTTTTACAAAGACACAATTGACAAAGCATTATCATCTCATGAGATAGCACTATCTTCATCGGTTTCCATTTCATTACTGGTCATATAGTATTTAAGGAAAATTATACATTGATTCCGTGAATGAGAAGATTACCTTCAGAAAATGGCAATGCTCCAAGACACCAGGTGTGTTAAATGTGTTAACTTGGGCTCCAACTGCTATAACCAAATAGTCATATTCTAAAGAGAATTCGTCACTTCCGACTAAATTTTCATCAACACTGGAACGGCAGAAAACTTTTTTGTTTGCTGGATCAATCTTGAGGCATTCCGCTTCCCAGAATTGGATTTGTCCACTTCTCTGTTAGAACAATAGTTTATGGATAGAAACACAAGAATAAAATTCTTCGGTAGGTCAAGTATACAATTAGTGAAACCCCAAACTTAAAAAAATATCAAGAAGCTGAAAAAATGTAAAATTGAATTTAAGCATTGAAAGGACAGCAAAATTTCTGCCAAATATATGTATGCATCAACAAAAACAATAGCATGTTTAGTAAGCAGTAGTGGATAGGGCTGAAAGCTACAAAAACAAGATCGTAATCTAAGTGTTGTCCATGACTCCGTGTACCAAACATGCATTGAGTGTTTCATATGCAGCTATTCTGAGTGGGAGAATGTGCCCAACAAATTCCAACCTTAAAACCCTGTTTACCTTTTTTGTAATGTTTCGGATAGGCTCTACAATACTTCGTGCCTCAACTGTTCCACACGTGACACTAGGTAACAAAGGGGTAAAGGCAAAGTAATTTCTTGGTGAAACCACCTTAACATCATAAGATTTTGCATCCAGATCCTTCAGGAAGCTGATAGCGGCCCATCCCGTACCAAGCACCACCACCCTTTTCTTCTGTGGTTCCTCTTGATTGTGTTCAACAGCGGATCTTTCACCACCTGAATGTGCATCTGCACATGCAATGAGACCTCCACCACTGTAACAGAAAGCACAAATGGACAAAATTCAAATTCAGCTGTGGAGAAATGCTAAGGGGTATCTCTAAGGGAGAAATTATTGAATCGTGTACATACTGAGAATGTTTGGTGTGCAATGCACAAGACAGTTTAACTTCATTTCCTTCCTTAGTATTGTTGATTTCTATCCCTCCTCCCTTCTAAATATGCCAATCTCGGGAAAAGATTCATAGGACTAAACTTATGGGCAGACTGTAACAACAAAACCAACCGCTAAATTGCATGTGTTGATGTAAGGTATTTCTCCTTAAAATCATGATAAGGTGTTTTGTTGATTTAATAGCACAACTTCAGCCAAAAAAAAAGGGACAAACAGTGGTATCTATGATACAACTCATGATATAATCCTGATTCATACCATAATAAAGAAACTAATAAATTAGGCATACTCCTATTTAATCTGAAATTAAGAACATGTCCTTTAACAATCCAAAACAATGAAAACACAATCTTCAAAAAAATAAATTCATATAAATTATTAAAGAACCAACCCCGCATTACAGATTAAATTATTAAATCCAATTAAATTTCCACGGAGAGTTCGCAAATGGTACCAAATTTTGAAGTGAAAAGAAAAACAGAGGTTCTGCAGGAATAGTATTTAACAAATAAACATGAAATATAAATGTTATGCTTAAAAAGGGGATCAAACAGAACCTGATAGAGCAGAGAACCAAAAGCTTAGAGCCAGATGAGTAATTATGAAGAACTCTGTTGAAATATGAGAAAAAACTCATCTTTTTTCCCTAACAAGTGGATTAAGGTGTTGAGGGTATACTCTCTTACCGAAAGAAATGCTGCAATATGACTGACAGTGACATGTTAAAAGTTATTCGGAAAATGTTTAAGAAAGAAAGATTTTTAACCTTGGTCCCACAATCTCTGTACAGCCTTATCCGATTTTCGTCTCTTCTGAAACTTGTCAAGCCCTGTATTGTTTTCGCTTCACCCACTGAATTAACTATGTTGACTCCTCTCTCTAATTATAGTACAAATCAATAATTATGCCACGGTTGAAAACTCTGTAAGATTTATCTATTTTTATTTGAAACAAATAGATAGATATTCATATGGGAAAATGTAATGGGTATGTTTGAGTCACATTATTTTGAAAGAATGTATTTTGAAATAGTAAATTGATGAAGAATCTGTAATTAAAAAAGAAGAAGAAATTATTGATGTGATGAAAAATATTATTTTATTGAAGAATGTGTGGTTAAAAATGAGTAGAAGAATGATAATGAAAATTTTAATGTGTACCAAACAGAGGCTAAATATGCGTTCCAATCAATTCCAGATGTAGTTTTGGTCATTCATCTCATGTCCGAAAGGTAACTAGTATTGTGAAGCTTTTTTTTCATAGGTAATCTACCATTTACTTGATTAGTGTTAAAAATAATTGGTTATAAGGGTGTGTTTGAGCCACATTATTTTAGAAGAATGTATTTTGAAATAGTGGATTGATGGAGAATGTATGGTTGAAAAAGAAGGAAAAGTTATTAACGTGATGAAAATATTATTTTATTAAAAAATGTGTGGTTGAAAATGAGTAGAAGAATGAGAATGAAAATTTAAATGTAGTTCAAAGAGGGGCTAAATGTGCATGCACTTTACTGGTTAAATTATTAATAAATAAACACAAACGTAATATAATACAGTGCTTCACGGATACTCTAATATTTTTCTTTTCTTTTCTCACTAGTCATTACTACTACCTTCAAACATCACAGTGTTCGTATAAAATCCGCGCAAAAGTAAAGGTAAAGAGTCGCAACAATTTAAAACTGAATTGATTTACTCTAAATGGGAAGTAATTGCATTTTATTATCACTCAAAAGACTTATAAAATACTAGTCAAATGCACGGGCTGTGTTTTTTTTAAGGTAATATTAGTGTGTTGATTATTGAGGATTGATAAAAGATACGTGCAGTGGTTTTTTTTTTTTTTAACCCTTCTGATAATTTATTAATAAACCCTCACTGGTGGCGGAGGAAAACCATGATTACAAACTCGAACAAACGACATTATACCAAAACAAAATAACTAAACATGCTAATTAAGCCACCGCAATATCAAAAGACACCACTACTCTAACCTTAGTCTATATTTCACTTCCTCCAGTAAGCCACCCTCATCATATCTTAGACGAAGTAATCCTCGAGCAAGCCTTGGCGATTCTGTCCAAGTGTTAAAACGTTTCGATGGACCTTTAGCTTCCAATCCAGCTAAGCAGTTTGCCACTTGGTTTTCCTCTCTCCATTGATGTGCCACTTGATAATCAAATTGCTGTA
>CAIGRT010144472.1:0-14591 GCA_903798405.1 Fraxinus platypoda | reverse complement strand
TTTGATACAATTGGATACTGCCTTTCGTTACACCTCCACCATGATAAAAGACTAAATTCCTGTAATTCTTGTGGTTGTAACATACTACGAACGTCCATGTAGTTATGTCAACGAGCCGAGCAAAGCCTAGCAAAAAAAATGAGGCTCTGCCTGAACCCGAACCGGGCTTGGCTCGAGCTTTTTCCGAGCTGAGCCCGAGCCGGCGAGCTTTTTTGCCATCCCTACTTGTATATAATATATAATGTATAGTATTTCTTTTTACAAGGAAACTATATATATGTAATCCCTAAAAATCAGCAATTGNTAGCAAAAAAAATGAGGCTCTGCCTGAACCCGAACCGGGCTTGGCTCGAGCTTTTTCCGAGCTGAGCCCGAGCCGGCGAGCTTTTTTGCCATCCCTACTTGTATATAATATATAATGTATAGTATTTCTTTTTACAAGGAAACTATATATATGTAATCCCTAAAAATCAGCAATTGTAACATAAAAGCATGTTTGGCTAAGCTTAAAATCCAATTAAAATTAAAAATATAGCCGTTATTGGATCTCACTCGTCTAATAAAAGTCAACAATAACGGCTAGTTTTTCAATTTTAATCCGATTTTAATCTCTACCGAACACGCCCTAAATATAATTCCTAAAATAATATCCCTATTTATTTACGGTAACACCGTCTACCGCCACCACCCCTCTTACCACTGCCAACGGAAATGCTATCTTGCTCCGCCATGAGGTCCTCTCTTGCCACCAGGACCTTCACAACCAGCTCTCCTCCCTCAAAGTCTCTAAAACCTCCCTCTCCTCTATCCAAATTTCAGTTTCTCCTCCTCCAACACCATGTAGAAAGATGCTTCTTCTTCCCCTACTCCACCGCCACTAGATATCACCGCCTACATATCGCTCCGCTTATTTAAATTAAAGATAGTGCCTCCAATCCCCAATCGCTTTGCAAAAGGACCCGAACCCGCTATCGATTGGCTACTAAAATTCGTCGGGTACTCATGGATCGCTAATGGAGCCTCCTCTCTCGTTGTCATCTTTCACTTTCCCATTCTTCTCTCTGATTCTGAAATGCAAATTGGCCCAATTTTTCATCTAGTCATCGAATCGGTGGGGCGGGTTGAGTGTGTCGTTTCTGGCTATTTCACTTAGATTTGAATTAGTGGTGGATGTGGTGGTGGTGGTGGTGGTTGTGGATTTGAGGTGGTTCTATCTATGTCAACGCAATGAGTGTTTCATTTATGATTTACATAATTCTTTTGTAAATTATATTTTGGTAGGACAAGAATCTGAGCACTACGGCAAAGCGTGAGAAAACTCTCAAAAGCATTGGTAAGCTTGCTTCAGTTTGAATTTTTTTAATGTACAAGCTCTTCTTCAGTAAAAATTGTTTGCAATAACAGAATACAGTATGATACGAGTTGTTTCATTCAGAAAATAAGATTTTTGTTTAGTCTTGGTAAATGAGAAAATAGACAAATGACTCGAAAATTTGGTATGTTGATTTAGGTTCACTTAAACAGAAGAGACTGAATGAAGTGGAGTTTCCGGTGAAAGCAGCACGAACTGAGACATATAAGCAGTTAAGTCGTGCTATATCTTGATTAATTGATCTTATTTTTGGCTTGCTTGTTGGAATTAATTTGATCTATTTAATGAGAGGACAGCATGCTCAGTTTAAGGTGGAGAACTTTCCTTTTTATCGCGGAAGTGAAGACGACCCCATCATTGTAGAGGTGGATTCATCTCCTCCACCTCCACCTTTGACATGGCCTACTCGATTTCCAAATCTTGTAGATGAACTTTAGATATTAAAACCAGTGTTATAAAATGCGTAATGCGTTGCGATGCGTCGATGCCGAGAATCAAGAATCACAAGTTTAGGCGTGTCAATGCGAAGAATAAGCGCCATAATGCGTTTCGTATTTTTAAGGCATTAAATATATTTTTATATAAAAAAAATAGATTTTTTAATATATCATAAAAAAAATAGATTTAAAAAAAAAAAAGGATTAGGCGAGATAATGCGCGCATTAGGCACGCCTAGGCTCGCATAGACGGGCATTAGGCATGCCTTTTAGATGGAAAACGCATTTTCCGCGCATTTCCCGAATTCGACGCGTTTTCGACCCGCGTCGTGCCTAGGCACTCCTAGGCGGCGCATTTTCGCGCCTTTTAGAACATGGATTAAAACCAGCATTGTTTCGTGCGCCATTAAACTCTTCTTCTTTTACCAGATTGGAATTGTGTATCATACCTGTTCTAGTCTTGAAACTTTTGCCATGTACACATGCAATCATACCTCCAATCACTTGCTGGTAGATGGTTGGGATTTTGTGCTTGTACACTGCATTATATAATCTTGTAATTAAAACAAAGATGGCTGTAGCACTGCAAACAAACCAATCTTATGGTTTTCTAGCTAGTTGGTTTTGAGTGTGGTTAATCACATTCTGAGCTCACATGGCAAGTGAACTTCCTGGTCTCAGTACAAAAGGATGCTCCAAATCAGGTCAAATTTTATGAATTCATTGGAGCAATACTTTTGTGTTAGGTAGAAACTTTGGCTTTTTACACACCTCCTCCCAAGGATTTTCATTTTATCAAGCCTTGGATTTGTAGGAAGCGTTGAGTGTGAGTACAAGTCTTTGTAGTGCTACAGTAAGTTTTGGAGCATGTTGCTATTGATGTTGTGCAAGAGTGCATTCACCGGTAAATAGGTGTTTTTAAGGGTGTGCACTGTGCAGATTAGGTTGGGCATTGAGACGCATCAAGTGTACCAATGGCCTTGGTTTAGATTACCTTGGAGAAATTCTAGGTTGGTTAGAGGTATACCCAAGAGATGATTGGGACACAAATGGGTGTCAGAGTTCGTCAGGGAGATGAGAGGTTAGGGATTTTAGCTAGGTTTTGGGAATTAAGCACTATGTATATATCATCCTGTACAGATAATGTAAATCTCCTTGTCAATGTAGGCATGTTTTCGCTCAACCGCGTAAATCTCGTGTGCCTTCATTGTGACTTTTCATGTCGATTAACTCCATACTTTCCATAGCGTTGCTGGTTTCTTGTGTTCACATGTGAACATTGGATCTTGAGTTTCTAGTTGCTTTTCTGGGTCATACAAGTGGTATTTTAGCTTATGTTAGTAGCCTAAGTGAGATCTGCTTTGGTTGTACACCATTTCTAGTCGGTTGATAGAACTAGCAATTCATAGATTGTGGAAGAACATCCTTGTTTGAAAGAGTTTTTTCAAAAACATTGAAGAGTAAGGCTGTGCAAACTTAAAGGGGAAGAATGCTAGTTGGAGTTGTAATTGAGGAGGGCAAGTTCATCAATTCTTTTAGCAGGGTATATTCTGGCTGAGAATTTGGGAGCGGCCAGTTTAAATTGCAGGTTCAGGAAATGCATGCATGACCTGCATTGTGAAGGGTCTCATGATTTATGAGTTGTGAGTCGTGATGTGGGTGGAATTAGTAAGTTGAGAAATGAGATCCAAAACTTAGTGGTGGTACTTCAATGCTGTTACATCATGTAGCTGACTACAGTCTCTGCCTGTATTGATATTTGCTTTCTGGGTTGCCTTTTGCATTCTGGGTGTTTACTCCCTAGAAGTTCATTTGTTGTTGGCTTTATAGGTGACACAGTATATCATGGGCATTAAGTGGGAAGATCAAGAGGATTGGAGCACAAGGCAATTAAGTGGTGCTGCTGTTTTCTTGAACTTTTCAGAAATCTGATTTTGGTACGCATGGCTACTTGGTATAGGAGGCGTTATCAGAATCAGATGAGGCTGCTGGGATATGGACAATTTTAGAGAAATCAGCTAGACAAGAAGGTAGATTGAGGTCCATGTTGAGAGTTGAATTGAGTTTTGGCTCTGTTCAGTTACACATGCATTAGACGCGTCCTTCGGATTAGGTGGAGTCAAGTACTAATGATTGCCCTATGAATTTGTGTACCAGAGTAGCTGGTGGTTTGGAAGGTCAATAAAGTTCATTTGCTTCTTTAGAAAACGTGTGGAGATGGTGAATTGTCGAGCTAGGAGGTGGAGAATTTTTGTGTAGAAGTCTGTTTTCACCATTCCTCCTTGGTGATTATCGGAGTCCGCATGTGAGTGGAAGTTTGTATTTGAAGCATGATATGAAAATGAAATGCTACAGCAGGTCATGGTTAAGATGGCATGGGAGGTATTTAAGGGTTGTTCAAGATAATACCCGTGGGGATGCTTGTGAAAGTTGGTGGGCAAGTTCTTCAGTGAGATGAGAAAGGGATCTTTAATGGACTAAGGTTTGATGCATGTTTGCTTGAATGGATATTTTCTTTTGTAGGTAAGAATCAAAACTGTTTTTATGAACTCTAGCCCCGTAAATCGTTATTATGTTGATTTACCCTTTACCATTGAAACACTGGGTTGTGAAGTGTACATGCTGAAAACTGGATATCAGGTTTCTCCTCTCTTCACTTGGGTGCAACATTTGGGTACCAATGCATTTAGTGGAAACTCTCTTCACTTGGGTGCAACATTTGGGTACCAATGCATTTAGTGAGACCGTTAAACTCATCATGCAACTGGATGCTAAAAAGCTTCTTTATGATGATGGATTGTTTGTATGCAAGTGTTAGTTACAAATTATACCTTAAGCACACGGTGTCAAGTTTTATAATATAGCGATGAATTAGGATGTTGTACCCACATGGATTGATAATTAAATCTCTACTAAGTACTATAATTATGATAACCTTTACTTTATATGGACGATTGAATACTAAAATCTAAATTGCAAGTTTGACTAAATCAACGATTTTTAATGCAATTTCTCGAGGATTAAAGCAATATGAGAAGAGCCTAGGGTTTTTATTTAATCTAACTATCAACTATGTCCCTTAATTCTCTATTTATCTCCAATTGATTTTTCGAGTTTATAAGCAAGACCCCTATTATTCTACTCCTTTGAGTGCCGAGTGAAAATCATTCCTAAATTCCAATTCCAATTTCAATATCTCTATTCCAAATAAAAAAGAATTTATGGTTCTTTGTAAAAACGTTTCAAAGGATTTATACTTTCTCTCGATACCTATAAAATCCTAGGTTTTGTTATTCTATAATCACATTCAAAATTCCATCTCTCAAGTGTTGAATCTTAAGCATCAAATCAGTCAATTAATGACCAGTTAAATGAAAGCATTTAGAACAAATAACACAAATAAACTTATAAGAAAACCTCAAAGAAATACATATTAAAAATCAAAACATGGTATCAAGTATAGATTACATCAATCCCCTAGATGAATGAATTAGTTCGTGATTGAAAAATAAGGAAAACTTGAATTCATAATCATAAACATGGAGATTAAAAAATCAAAAAAAAAAAAGTTTTGGAGTTGAATCAGTCTTTGTTCTTGCCGTCTCTTCCTTCAATTGCCTTGTTCTCTCGATTTGCCATCGTCGAAGTGTCTCAAAAGTCCCCCTCTCGAGTTGTATTTATGACTCATTTCATGTTTATCTTGAGTTAGGGTTAATTGGGTTTTTTTCAGACCCAAATAACCTTAAAATCCGCAGTACAACGCCTAGGCGCTGTGTTAGTAACACTGCGGTGCTGGTTCTCTGAATGGGGTGGCTCCTGGGCACTTGAATTCTGTTGATTTTGTTTGTTTTCGGCTGCATTGGCGCCTAGGCGCTTGGATGGTAGCCCCTCGCACCTTTCCACCATTTCACTTAAACTATAAGACAACACGAAAACACACATCAAAATGTCTAAAAATTCTGAAGAACAAACAAATATCAAGTTTAAATAGTACAAAAGCATGAGTGAAATACACTTATCAACAAGGCAATTAGAGCATATAAATGTATGCTCAGCCTCGATGATGCTTTGCAGATGAATTCTGGAAAGCTTTGAATTAGCTTTTTGTGCAAAATTATCAAGCCTGAAGTCGCAAATTGATCAAGAGCTGGCATTTGAAGAGGAATTGCTTCATTTGCAAGAGTCACCAATTTATTGTTGCTAGGAGTAAAATGAGGATGAGAAGTAGGTCCCTTGTTTTTGGCAGGAAGAGTTCCAGCCTTTGTTGCGCTAGCTGAAACGGTGTTGGAATAAAAAGGACGATTTATCCCCAGGGTGCCGTGATAACTTTATCTTTCTTACTTCCTGTGGATGCCAAAAAGAATGGAACACTGTTTCGCTCTGTGGTCAAGGGGTTAATTGACTCACATGCTTACCGCGGAGCGGAAGTGTCGGGAAATAATTTTCTAAGTTTTTGCCTTCCCCCTGCCCTTTCTTTTTCTTGTCTGAGATATATAGTTAATCCTTTCATCATTATTGTGCCCCTTCTTTTTATTTACTATAACTATGGGCGCTTTTCTAACTCAACATTTCTTTAATCTGTCTGCCAGACTGGTCACAACAGTTGTTGATGTTGGCCCCCCAGCTGATTGGGTGAAAATCAACATACGTGAAACTGTAAGTTTATTATGATAGGACTAGCTTCATTATTTATGTCTCTCTCCCTCTCAACACAACGAGCATACTCAAAACTGATTTTGACTGTGACCATTACTTTATGTACAGAAAGATTCTTTTGAGGTTTATGCGCTGGTGCCTGGGCTTCTGCGTGAAGAGGTGTGTATTTTCAGTTATTGGTTTGTCGTACTTAGTTTGAACTTATAATTTGTTCTTCGCTTCAGTTTGTGGGATATGCCTCATTTTTGGTTTTTGTATTTGATTGTTCCTTCAACGTTTTCGCTAATATATTGCCATTCAGGTACTTGTATCTGTTTTGCGATCGCTGTTTGTATTCTCTGGTTCAGATTGCATATGAAATTTGAAACACTAATAATGAATCTTCTTCTGGTGGAATAGGTTTTGCTTTTGTTTTCCTTTCTCTGTTAGGAATTTAATATGTTTATGTGTGGGTATGTGCGCGCTCAAAGTGAGATTGTGAACTAAACCCATGAGTTGATACCGATGCCCTTATTGATGGCTTAGGTGCGAGTTCAATCAGATCCTGTTGGACGATTAGTCATAACAGGTCATCCTGAGCAACCTGACAATCCGTGGGGTGTCACACCATTCAGGAAGGTACGAGTTATATTATTCGGAATTTTGACAGACTTTTGTGAAGCTTACTATGTACTGTCAACATTCCTGCGAAGCGTTTATATTAAATTGTGAACCAAATTGTCAATTGTCTCTCCATATACATTGAGCAGTTTTCATATTTGGAGTGTACGAAATCTGTAATTAAATGTGTATTTTTCTCTATGCTTAGCAAATTAAAGAGAGAAATTTTCAGCCCAGTTTGAGTTTTTAAAATCTAATGAAGACTACTGCATCGTGCCAAGTCATTAATCGATTAAATTCAATTTTTAATTTCAGTTCCAAGTTTCTCCCTTGTATTTTTTCTTCTCCCGTTTCTGCCATTTAACCTCTTGTTCTGTCGAGTGCCACATATAGTGATGGCTCAGAATTAACAGGTACTGTGGTTTTCAGGTGGTGAGCTTACCTGCACGAATTGATCCTGTTCACACTTCTGCCGTCGTTAGCCTGCATGGACGTCTATTTATTCGTGTTCCTTTTGAGCAGTCAACAACATAAACATAATAGTTTATTAACATTTTGCAGAATAGTTTCTTTTTGCAGCAATCTACTCTTGCAGCAGCTCAAGTTGCTGATTTGTCTTGAGGTTTCTGATTTCTTAATATAGCTAGCTTTGACCGTAAATTTATCTGATTGCATTAGCAGATTAGTGTATAGAGGTATTATGGATCATTTCCTGCAAGACGAATGGATTGTTGTTTTGACTAGTTGAGACTTTTTTCCATCTCTTCTTCATCCACACTTTTTGTTTTATTCTTGACAGGCATTTGAACTACCAACGTTTTATTCTTTTGAATTCTTGTGGACACTAATATGATTTATTGCATTCAAGTTCATTCAGGATGTGGCGTCAACTGTAACTATCAACATATTTCTTACACATCATAATGGATGGTTAGTATTTATAAACAATTTAATCTATGAATAGGTAAAGATGAGTAGTAGATAAATGGGTAATACTTTTAATTTAAGCCTCACCAAATGTGTAAATTTTTATAAACAATTTATAAACATCAGCCAAACACGTGTCTGTTCAAACGTTTTCCCTATAGGCAATGTATCGATTCCTGCCATATTTGATTAAATGTCATGTCTCCGATACATTTAATTGTTCCTAACGATGCATGTTCCAATGGATGATATGTGTTATTCTTCATTTAGTAAATAACATGTAAACTAATACTTAGTTTTGTTTTTTGTACGGTAGATAGAAAACAATGTAAAATAAGATGTACTTGGCAAAACTTTGGGGATTACTTGTCCATTAACAAGCATGTCATATTTTATACTAGAATAATCTATCGTGTGTCATGAGCAGAGTTAAAAACATCATCAATCAGTAAACTGAACCAAAATGTCTTTGTTCCCAATAGGAAAGCAGTGCAAGTTACGCCAAAAAATGGCACTGCTGCTCTATGAAGGGTACTTCTGCTTCTTTTCTTTAGGCCCGTTGGCCTCATCTTTCATTTTAGCTTCTCGTCGCTCCCTCTTCACCCCCTTCGCTTTGTTAGGTAGTGCCACACTCCCAACCTACATAAAAGAAAAGTTGTTAGTGCTTATCAAAGGGCTACCATTAAATAATGCTACATCTGCACAAGGAATTCACTGAAAGGAAGAAAAAGCAATGTTGTTCTGTGACTAATAAATCATAGCAGTTACTTGTTTCATAACAGGGTGAGTAACTCGCGGTTAAAATGAATAAAAACACGAACTAAGACATTGTAGACAGGAAATGATTGCTCATTTAGGCTAGGCAATGAAGAGATGGCTAGCCTCCTCCGATGTTAAATCGGGGAAAGGTATTCAATGGCTAGGATGGCACTACTAGAGAAGGCTCTCTTTGTCCGATTACTCTAGTTAGTGTTATGTTTAATTACATGCATTAAATAGCAACAGATTGTATTGAAAAGAAAAGAAATTAAAATCCTTTAAATCGCACTGCCTAATATGGTCAAATACTGCATATCAAACACCCACTAAATACTTCTGCATGCAACAGTCTTGCCATCCCATTTGGCTTTTAGGTGGGAGGTATTTGGGAAGAGACTCAAGGATGCAGTTAGTGGGTGTTTGGTGGGGATTAAAATTAGATTTTTAGTAGATTGTGATAGAAGTTTTTGAAATGTGTGGTTAAAAAGTTGTGGACCCATGAAAAATGTGATTAATATTGATTGTTTGACTTTGACTTTGACTTAGATTAAAATTTGATTTTAATCCGAAACAAACAGGGCCTAATATACAAGCCATTGTTTCTTGATTCATTTCTAACCCTTGAACAGTGCAAGTTCGCATTAAGATTGGCAAATTGCATTAATGCAAAACCATCTCTTACCTTCTGATCTGGAATATAAATCTTCCCAATTTTCCCTTGTATCGCATCTTTGGTAACATTTTTCTCCTGAAAATCCAGGTCCAGAATTAGCATTGTCATCTTAAATTGCGGAAAGCAAATTTTAACTAGGCAAACCTTTTTCTTTGTTAATGCAGGGGCTAACTTCATTGCTTCTTTTCTCAGGCTGTCATCAGGAAGACGATGTCTTCGAACCACCATATCCATTGATGGACCAACCTCAACCAACTCCATCCTTGGTACTATAGAGCCAGACTTTTTTAGTCGCAGTGCACAATGAGTAAAGAATACTTTGTTTGAAGAGGTGGCTGTGCACACATAAACACGATCCAGTCCAGCTAGGTTCAAATTCGTCACAACCTACAAGATTGAGATTTGTGCTTATTATGATATTCTTTGAATTTAAATAAGCAATAAAAGAAGCAGAAGAGACCATAATAGTACAGGCAAACCTCTCCATGGAACAGATCAAGTAAAATTTCTTTTAAATGATTCAGCTCTACGACACTCTCAAAACCTTCTCCAACAAAAGCAAAAAAGGGTTTTGACCCAATTTGAGGGGCCAATTTCTTATCATATGAGAAAGAGTTCATGCTTTTGAAATTTTCAACCCCAATTTCTACAAGATCATAAATGTGGTGATCATATGCTCGTCCAATAACAAGATTGTTTGGCCGCTTCTTTGAGTGAGAACCAAACTGCAAAAAGAAAACAGGGAGAACTTTTGAAAATAAAATAATAAGCCACAGTTTGGTACAAATTAAAATCTAAATTTTAATTTAAGTCAAAGTCAACAATTAATTTTAATTACAGATTTCATGGGATCAACTACTTTTCAACCACATATTTCATTAATTTTTATCAAAATCTACTAAAATCTGATTTTAATCCCAATCAAACAGGGGCTAAATGACACTGCACACAAATTTCCTTCACTCTGTAGTCCTTCAAATGGTGAGATGAATATATAAAAAAATAATGGCTAGTACAAAAATTTAGCCCCCATTTGGCCCTCATTATTCCCCATTAAATTATAATTCATTTTTCTTTCTTCTTATCATTTACACATTCTCCAAAAAATGACTATTCTTTTTATTATAATGTGGAATTATGGGGCTAAACAGGGGGTTAATTCCAAGAGATGAAAATTTCTTAATTTTGTGATTTTTTCTTTTTTTTATTAATTTATTTAGCTAGTTTGAGACAGTGATAAGGTGTCATACATGCAAGACTAATAACAGTGATATAATAGTCTAAAATGATTATCCTCTTTTCAGGCTCTGTTTGGTAAACATTAAAATTTTCATTTTCATTCTTCTACTTATTTTTAACCACACATTCTTAAATAAAATAATATTTTCCTTCACATCAATAACTTTTCCTTCTTTTTCAACCACACATTCTCCATCAATCTACTATTCCAAAATACATTCTTCCAAAATAATATCTACCAAACACACTATCAATCTATAAATAGACATTATCCTGACAAAAGAACAATTATCTAACAGGCTCTATGACAGAAAAATTAGGGGTCTTACACGGCTTAACAGATTTAAAGTACTAAGTAAAATATTCAATAAATAGACGTGGTATCAAAAGTAAATGCTAATACTTCGAGGTTGAATGCCTTCCGACCACCCAAATGACATTTTTTATGGTCATGAGAAAACATAACAGGACAAATTGGGAGTGCATAACCATAAATAAAAATATATGGATGCTAATTGCAAAACGTCAATCAAGAAAGTAATAATCTTCAGCCGTTCTTTCCACATTATCAGTCTGTAAGCATTTTTGGAAATATCTCAATATTAAAACTGGTGCCAAATACTATCCATAGACGAACTACTATGCACAGCCTCAACAAAAACATACTATGTATACCTGGTAACTACTCGATCACTTGTCTAATGAGATTATTAGAATGCTTTCTACATTTACATTTAAACAAATAAGCTCAAATGATACAACACTTCTTCCAGCTCGTAGTATCTAAGCCGGAAGCCAAGAAGAGTTTCATTCATCACATTCTATAAGAATTCTTAAAGGGGATTATTTAGATAATATACTTGATGGTCTAGCTTTCAATTCAAACCTTGACCAACATTCCACTAAATAGTTGGCTTCCTGCATTCTACTGTCTGCTTAACCAACCAAATTGTTCAAAAGATCAGTCTAAAAAACCCAATTGAGGCTTGCCTCAGAGTGAGGCAAACAAAAATGCTTCGAGACACAGATTGTATGCAGTTCTTGGAGGCCCAAATTTCAATTGATTGAGGCACACACCTCTACACTTGTGAGGTGTGCGATCCTTAATTCTCTAAATTTGTTCATTTTGCTTTAGGTGTGGCCTGTGGGCTACAAAAGATTACAAATTTTAATTAACCCACTTTGGGAATAGCTCACTTCCCAAGCTATTACTAAAACATTAAAAAATGTATTTTCTGATTAACCCACCTTAGAAATCAGCTAGTACTACAACGTTGAAAGATTTTATTTCTCAAACAACCACTTTGGGAATAGTCCACTTAACCCACTGACTAAAGTATTAGTTTTTCTTTTAGTCACTTTATAGATTTTATTTTGTTTGTCTGCACATTAGAAATTGTCCTATTGAACACTGTTTAGGATTGATTGTGTTTATGATTTACATTTCAATATTTTTTTACAATTTTTTTTGTTTTAAAGTGAGGCTTGCAACCCACCTAACAAAGGGAAAATGAATCAGAACCGATTATGTATTTTTAAGCATTGCAAAAGAACACTTTTCTTTGTAGACGAAGTAATAGAGTATCAATACTCCCTATCCTCAGAATATATCTTTTCCTACAGAGAAACTAATGCACACATATTAATTTAACAAGAAAATAGAGAATCAAATCAAACAATACCATCCTAGCCCAAAGGGTAAAAACAGAGAAATGAAAAATAAGGTGTGACATAGATTTCATGCATACCACAAACAAACTGCAATCTGTTTTGAGGGAGAAAAATTCTAGAGAAGTTTCGCCTCCGCTCTCGAACGGTCTAATGTTGACGTTTCTTCGAGAATACTTGATAGCATTCTCCTTCTTCAGATGATATATTTCTGTCAATACTGAATTCAATACACTGCTTGTTTTTGTGCCATGTAGTATTAAAGTCTTCTTTCCAGTTTCCACCTAAAAACTCACATCTTTTTATCAACCAGAAATTGGAAAAGAAAAAACAAATTTACATTTTTACCAAATTAAAGGAAATTACTGACTTACGAGTTTAGGAGCACGTTTTTCTATTTCTCGCTTGATTCTTCCATTTTTCGGGGTCTTTATTTTCATCATGATTAGCTGAAATTCAGCGAAAAAAAATGAAATACAATTACCAAAAAAAAAAGGAAAAAAAAAGGTTTAAGAATACTTGTTTGTACATATAAAACTAAATGGAGCTAAGGTTCAAAATATGAAGCTTTGAACTCACAGATGGACACAGAGAAAGAAGCTCGGAGACCAGCCGAGCAGAAAGGTTGGAAGATGTGCTAAGAATGAGAATTGAGTTTGTTTGCAAAGACAGGCGGAGTTTGAAGTAGGCCAGCCAGTTCCGATTCAGTTCAGTGGTCCGGTTTCTGTTTTAAATTGACAAAAGAGATGTATAAAAACATAAATGGCAAAACTGCAGTAATGCACCTTTTAAAATATAAGTGAACACATACATTGATCCTTATTTACTTTGCCAAAACTGTAATTCCCCTTCCACAATACAAAACCAATTAAATTATCAAAACCATTGGAACTATAAAAAATCCTTCAACTAAACTAGACAGGAAATAAAATTCTGGGCTCCATAAATCCAACAGTGGAATTATAAATTAATTGAGAAAATAAAACTATCCTTGATTTCATTCACTGACTCATCAGTAAAATCAGACCAAAAATGCAAACCAAACATGGTAAAAGCATTTTGATGAAATCAGATCTTGAATTAGCTCTAAAAATAAGATTAAATCAAATGCAAGAACAATGGGGTGGCGGACTCGAAAATTTGAAAAAAAACATAGCATATCAAAGTATGAAAATATGAGAATACACGTCAAGCGAAAAAAATTAAAAATAAAGCGAAAATGGTACCTCTATTGGCTGTGGAGCGGGCGGGGTGGCCGGGTGGGAATGGAGGACTAGGGTTTTAGGGTTTCTAAGAGAGAGAGAGAGCGCATAAACCCTGCGACAGAGATCAAGCTTAAAGCGACATCGTTTTTTGGTTTTCTAAACCTTTCACCTTTTCCTTTTGTTTTCAAATTAATCTCTTGGGTCAATTTCATCTGCAGTCACTGAACTTTCAATAAAATCTCAATTTGGTCACTAAACTAATATTAACTCAATTGAATCACTAAACTTCAATTTAATTTCAAATTACACTACTCTATGATCTTTTGTCCCCAAAACTAAAATAAGTTGCTTGGTTGAGACTCATACCATGTAAATATTTTATGACGACGTGGCACCATAGAAATGAAAATGATAATATTCAAATGCAGTCAATATTTTCACATTTTTATGATATAGCATAGTTGTAAATTGATATGTTATACAGTAGTTCTGCAAAAAATAAGTTGCGATATGGCTGTTAATTAAGCAAGTTTAATCAAATTTAGAAGACAACAAGTGATAAGAGTAGTGAAACTTTAAAATAGGTTGTTTGATAAAACTTGATAAAAATTATGATTGAAATTTCGACAAAAGTTATAGATCCAATAAAATTCATATTTATAATTGAAGTTTGATCCATTGAGAAGTTGATAAAATTTTGTTTTAGCACTAAAATATAAAAGTCCAATGACTAAACAAGTTTTTAACTTGTTAGAGCAAGCACGTTGCAATGATTTTTTTGACACTAATAATAATAAGGGTCCGTTTGATTGCAAGGGTGGAAAATGGATGAAAAGAAAATGAATTACAGGGAAAGTAATTGCATAGAAATTGTTTTCCAAGGAATTGGAAATTAAGTGTGTTTGATTGGTATAATTTTCCACTCGAAAATTTTTTAAATTTTGTGTTCGTTTGACTTTGTTTTACATGAAAATTGTCCATTAAAGTGATAATTTTTTCTACAATTGGTTATAAAATTTGTTTCCATTGTCAAAAAGTAAAAAAGAAAACGAAAA
>CAIGRT010144455.1:0-17131 GCA_903798405.1 Fraxinus platypoda | reverse complement strand
CCGATGACTGAAGTAAAATATCGACATCACAATTGTTCAGACCGATCCTACAACCTATTTGGGTCATTTGAAGTAACCTAATTTAATTAGCGTTACTCATGGCCCGATCCATAAATCTTGGACGGCTTCTTAAGTTGATAATCCATTTACCCACTATTAATTAGCACTTAGGCCTAAATATTGCCTAACCTAAAAGCCCATTCCCAACCCATATATGTTTGACTCCCGTTTGTTGGCTTGAGTAGTGTGAAAATATATTGCAACCTTACCTCTGAGGGAGAAAATCGGCGGCTACAGTTCTTCTGCTTCGTGTCTCCTATGTAGCTTGTTCTTCCTTTTTTTTCTTTCCAACCTTTGTGGCTAGTTCTAGTGGCTGCAAATAGTTCATACTCTGTCCAAGAAAGCAACTGATTTTGGAGTGTTTGTGGGATTTGGGTTTGTTCGAATTGTGGTGTTTCTTTCAACACTATGGTACAATGAAGCCGAGAAAAGTGGACTAATATGGTGGGGAAAAGAAGAGCAAACATCTTAGCATTTTGATTATTTTCTAGACGACATTGCCGTCAAACATCTTATTTGATTCAGTTTTCATAATCAATTTGGTAGAGAGTAAGAGAGTCAGTGTGTGTTTGTGTGTATCAATTTTTTCATCAAACTAGCTCATTCATGATCTTATTGATTTACTTTCGAGTCATCCCTGATCGAGTTTTGCATGAGCTTATTATATGTATGTAGCACATGTCAATGATGTAACTTATAACTCAATTAAATGTTGTAGTTAAGGTGAAACATATAAGAGAAATGTTTGTATCACTATTTGTTGAATTCTACTAGTACCTGAGTTATCAGTTCTCCATTCATTTGAGCAGATCAATTTCCATTCATATTATAGTGCATATATGTGAATTTTCCTAAATTTAAATTTACACCATCATGCATTTTCTTCGATTTTTAACACTAGATTGAACAAATGAAACTGAGTTTATGATCCTAGCACGAAATTTGTGGCATCGACCCAAGCATTGTTTATATTTTCAGCCTTTTTCAATGACAATAGCCAACCCGAACATGAAGAACATGGTTAGCCTTCCATTCTTGATTTTCTTCACCTTCAGGTTAGCAAAAGTAATGGGGGTCATTAGTAAGGCTAAGAGGATAAAAGTATTGGCCACCGAGGTAAAGGTTGTCCTTACTAATGACTTCTAAAATGTTGATTCTGAATCCTTCATCCAGTCCCATGAGAGCAATTTGGGATCAAAGAACTGCCAAAATGTCCTATGCATGTACAAGATTGGGATCCTCTAAGTAATCTAGTCCACCTTCAGAGAAGATTTGATCTCCAGCCTTGTACTGAATTGGCTCTTAGAAGTCCACTTTAACTCATTTCGTGTTTATGAATGTGTAAACATATTCCATACTTGCATCCACACAAAAATATAATGCCATGTAAACGTTTGACTACCACAAACATTTATTAAATTAAATTCTCCGTAATTGGGACAAACTGATTATTCAATCCCAAACAAAAAGTGTCAATGATAGATATATCAGCTAACACAAACTTCCATACATAACAAAAATTACTTATACAATTCAAAGTTCAAACATGTGAAACCGGATTTAGAGGAATGCAGCATGAAATCCACCCAAACATTTTAACGATATAGGAATCAAGGGCGAGTCACTTTATATGTAACAAAATATATAAACATGTCAAAGTTGACCTGTGTGTAAACCCAGTATTGAATTAAAAGAGGATTGAATCGAACAAAAGGTGGGAAGCTTCTTATTGAATTGAAGATATGAAAATTACAAATTACAATGTGTCAGCCAAAGACAGAATTAACAGAATGGAAAATGGCGGGAGAATGAAAACATGACAGCTGGCAGCTTAGCTAAATATCTAACATCTAATACTCCCTCTCAAGGTGGCCGGTGAATGTCAAGAACAGCCATCTTGAAAAGTAATGGACGTAAAGATGCAGAAGATAATGGTTTGGTGAACACTTCAGCAAGTTGGTAAAGAGTGTGAATCGGAAGAAGCTTGAGAAAATCGGAAGTAACTTTATCCCGAATAAAATGGCAATCGATTTCTATGTGTTTCGTCCATTCATGAAATGTGGGATTGTTGGCAATATGTATTGCAGCTTGGTTGTTACAGTATATGACAGTAGAACTAGAAGGAGATATGTGAAAATCAAGCAACAGCTGATAAAGCCACACAAGTTCACTGGCAGTTGACGCGAGGGCCCTATATTCTGCCTCTGCAGAAGATCGAAAGACAGTCGTTTGTTTCTTGGCTTTCCAGGAGATCATATAGTCACCAAGAAAGATGCAAAAGCCAGTCACTGATTTTTGAGAATCCAAACATGACCCCCAATCAGTATCAGCAAAAGCTCTAAGTTGAAGTGAAGAGGCAGAAGAGAAGAACAAGCCTTGTCCATGGAGGCTTTTAAATACTTCAAGAGATGAAGTGCTGCAGCCATATGGGGTTACCTTGGAGTTGAAACAAACTATCTCAACTTATGAACAGTAAATGTTATATCAAGCTTAGAGACAGTGATGCATAGTAAACGACCAATCAACCGTTTGTAGGAAGATGCATCAGAGAGGAGATCACCATCAGAGGAAGTAAGTTTAGTTTTAGGATCCATGGGTGAAGAAGAAGGTTTGCAGGCAAGAAGACTAGAATCCTCAAGGAGTTGCAAGGCATAATAACTTTGAGATAAGAATAGACCACCAGCAGATCGTGCAATCTCCAGACCAAGGAAATATTTCAAAGGACCAAGATCTTTGAGTTTGAACTGACTGTGATGGAACTTCTTCAATTCCTCAATAACAGGCAAATCAGAACCTGCAATAATTATATCGTCTACATATACCAGTAAAGCAACAAAGGATGAACGTGCCCTTAATGAAGAGGGAATAGTCAAATTTTGACTGAGTAAAGCCATGTAAAACAAGGTATTGAGAGAATTTTGAGAACCATCGTCGGGAGGCCTGCTTCAAGTCATAGATAGATTTATGCAAACGACAAACCATCTTCTTCCCCTTTCCATAAGCCTTCTGATAATTATTGTAACCCAAAGGAAGATCCATACACACCTCCTCAAAAAGATCACCATTCAAAAATGCGTTATTAACATCTAATTGAAATATATGCCAGCCTGTGATGGCTACAATAGCAAGAAGCATTTTAAGTGTTACTAATTTAGCTACTGGGGAAAAAGTCTCAATAAAATCTAAGCCCTCATGTTGTGTGTAGCCCTTTGCTACCAACCGTGCTTTATAGCGTTCAATACTACCATCAGATCTATGTTTAATTTTATAGATCCACTTGCATCCAATAGAATGTCCTCCTTTAGGAAGGGATTGAACAGACCAAGTGATTAGATTCCATAGCATCTAGCTCATTAGCCATTGCCTTCCTCCAATGTTGACATTTAACAGCCTGATGATAAAATTGGGGTTCAGAATTGGAAGAAATCTGGAGTAGATATGCACGGTGGGAAGAGAAAAGGGAAGTATAGGAAATATAGTTGATCAAGGAATAGGAATTTTGAGGAGCAGGTTGAGACCTATGGTGAAGCATATTGCAGTGGTAAGTTTGCAGGTAGGAAGGTGGTTTAATAATCCTTGAAAACCTTCGAACCATAGAAGTATGAGTTGAGTGTGAATTGGGAGGAGTAGGTAAGATGTTATGGTCTGAAGTAGAAGACATGGGTAGATTAGTTGCTGGAATAGGCAGGACCAAATCTGGGAAAGGATCAATAATGTCATTGAGAGAGGCTATAGACTGGAAGGGAAATAAAGTTTCATGAAATATTACATCACGAGACACAAAGAAAGTTTTGGATTCAATGTTGTAAAGTTTATACCCTTTGATGCCTGGTACATATCCAACAAAAATGCAAGCAACAGTACGAGGATGAAATTTTGTTCTAGTGGAAGGCAAAGTAGAAGCATAGCATAGACATCCAAACACCTTTAGATGGTCATAGGTGACTGAAGTTTGTGAAGGAGTTGAAAGGGAGACTCACCACGTAATAACGGAGAGGGAGTTCTGTTGATCAAGTATGTAGCAGTAAGAACACGTCCCCCCAGAATTTTAATGGTACATGAGATTGGAAAAAGAGAGCCTTAGCTACATTAAGAAGGTGTTGGTTTTTCATTTCCACGACGGAGTTTTGTTCAGGGCGCTCAACACAAGAAAATTGATGTAAGATACCTTTGGCATTGAAAAAATCTATGAACTGCAGTTCGGGGGCATGATCAGAATGAAATTTCTTAATAACCTTGCCAAATTGTGTTTCTAGGAGGGTGAAAAACTTGGGAATGAGGAATTTGACATCAGACTTCTGCTTAATGAGAAATAACGATGTAAATCTAGTACAATCATCTACTAGAGTTAAAAAATAACGATATCCATCATGAGTAGGCGTGTGATATGGACCCCATGTGTCACAGTGAACTAAATCAAAGGGATCAGCAGAGAAATTGTTATTGGATATAAATGATAGTCGTCTTTGTTTAGCTAAAGGACATATAGAACAATGAATATCCTTAGGAGGATTACAACGGATAGACAATCCGTCTTTCAATAATTCCAGACGTTTAAAAGAGATGTGTCCAAGTCTATTGTGCCAAATTTGAGAGGACACATTATTTACATTCATAAAAGAAGAATTAGAAACAGATGTATGAGGAACAGAATTACAGATAGTAGAAGAACTGATAGTTTCAATGACATAGAGATCAGCTACTTTGTTACCCTTGCCAATCATCCTCTAAGTTGGAAGTTTTTGAATGATACAAAAATCCGTAAGAAAATTGACTTGAAGAGATGAATTCCTTGTCAATGAGGTAACAAATAACAGGTTAAAGTGAAATTGTGGAACAAAGAGAACATCATGTAATATCAAGAGGGACTGAGACGAATGAATCCAGAAATTTGAACCTGTATGCGAGAGTTGTTAGGAAGAGTAACAAATGAATTGGAAATGGGAACTATAGTATGAACTAAAGATTGATCAAAACAAACATGGTTAGTAGAACCAGAGTCTACTATCCAATGTCGAGGAGACTGAAATATAGGATGTTTGGAAATTGAGAAGCATATACCTGATGTGTGTGTTAAGTTCACATCAGTGCCTGTGTCTGCTTTTGCTGTTGTCAAATGAGAGTTTAGCATGGCTAACAAGTGTTGATACTGATCCGAACTCAAAGTCTGAGCAAAACCGTTCACATTCTCCTGATGATTAGAGTAATCTGAGACCTGATTTACTATTGAAGTGACCTTCTGATTTGAGAAATTGACCTTCTGCCGTGCTATGTAGCCAGGGAGAAAATCGTGGAGTTTATAGCACTTGTCTATTGCATGCCTAATCAGACCACAATAAGTGCATACATGACGATCCTTTCTCTGAAATTTACCAGATTTCTGAGTATGATAAGATCTATTTCCCTCATTTTTTATGGAAAAGGCCATTGGATTACTGTCACTCGATAATCCTGTCATCATGGCCCTCTGATGTTCTTCTTGAGAAACAAGAGCAAATATCTTATTGATAGGTGGTATTGGATCCATAAGTAGTATCTGGCAGTGAGTTTGTACAAAAGAGTCATGTAGTCCCATAAAAAATGACATGACATACTCAGTTTGATAGTGATCTTCCAAGGCCTTAGTTCCCTCACACGTACATTTTCCACATGAGCAGTTTGGTCGATAATTGCTCAATTCCTCCCAAATTGTCTTCAATTTAGTGAAGTAAGCTTCTACAGTTAGCTGAGTCTAAGTGTGGTTCATCAAATCACGCCTCAATTGGAAGATGTGTGGTCCATTTCTTTGCTGGAATCTCTCTTTCAGATCCTTCCAGATTTCGAAGGCAGATACAGAATATATTATGCTTGCCGATATTTCTTTAGACACGGAGTTGAGTATCCGGGATATAACAATGTTGTTGTTTCGAATCCAAGCATTGATCAGATTATCATTACCTTCGGGTCTTGTGATTGAACCATCAATAAAACCTAATTTGTTCTTAACTGACAAAGTAATCACCATACTTCTGCTCCATGAGGTATAATTATCTCCAATCAATGGCTGAGAAACCAGAATGAGACATGGACTGTCCGAATGGTGGAGATAGTAAAGACTCAATCCATCATCAACAATGGAATTATTGTCAAATAACATCGAGGTATTAGTCGCCATGGTGTATAAAATCAGCGATCAGACTCAGATGCGGAATAGTGGCAGGATTCTCTTATTGAAGAAGAAGAAGAAGAAAAAGAATCAGAAATTTCACTTGCGCTCTGATACCATATTGAATTGAAAGAGGACTGAATCGAACAAATGGCGGGAAGCTTCTTATTGAATTGAAGATATGAAAATTACAAATTACAATGTGTCAGCCAAATATATATATACATAACGGAATTAATAGAATGGAAAATAGCGGGAGAATGAAAACATGACAGCTGGCAGCTTAGCTACATATCTAACATCTAATACCCAGTGATAGCAATTACGATTAGTAACTATAGAAATTGAAATTATTTTGTTTTTCACAACTAACTACAAAATATATCTCAATGTGCTACTACATAAATTAATTCACAAATTCAGTAATTTAGTTCTCACATTACGTCTTCGGGTGATATTTTATCTGTTCTCAAAGCATATACACTTGGTCTTCGTTTCAAAAATTTCAAAAATTATGATATTCATATCCAATTTCATCACATCACAATATGTAATGTTACCTTCAATTTGGCGAAAATGATTTTAAGGAGAAATTCCCAATTTCTGAAAAAAAAATTAAATAATAGCTAAAGAAGAACATGACTCGACGGAAGAAGATGGATGAAAACTGAACACGAAGATCAATCCAAAATGATTTCCACCGGCAGTGATACAACAATTGTTTCTTGTAGCAATTTTGAATTGGTTTTTGCTATGGGAGGCATCGAATGCAAGGATAATGTTCAAAAGAAGTTTTAAGAATTCAAATGAAACTCTTCTAAAACTAATTTTTATAAGAATTTCGTTGTTCAAAAGAGGTTTTAAAAAAAGTCATGTCGAATCAATTTCCTCTTAAAACTTTTCTAACTAGCATTTTATCAACTCTTATAAAAAATTTAATAAAAAATTGAATTTTAACCACACCAAACAAGAGATTAATTTACGGAATGTTGCCCCCTTGTCCACATCAATTTAGCTTATACAGATAAATAGCTTGCCGAGAATAATCTCAAATGATAGAAATCAAACTAAACTTGTATTAATATTATTTCAAACTTCATTAATTAAGCATAAACAAGCCATTCACGAGTTAAATATCATTTTAAAACAATTACAATGCAGAAATATTGCTTTCTTTATCTTCTTGTTTTCTCTCCTCTCATCTCTTCTACACAGTAAAGATTCATCTGTTCATCTCATCTCAAACGGGTGAAAATATAAACAAAATATAAGTTGAATGCATGATAAGCTGAATCCAATAACATTGAAATGTTAAATGGGTGAAAATACAGTAGCCAGCCCCTGATCCACTTTAATGAGCAGTTTGTCATAAGCCATCAAGCTCTTTTGGTCACACTTGTACGTTCCTTTACCTCTGGCCAGAACCTCACCATCCACATCGATGATCCCATCCTTGGTCGGGTTCTCAGTTCGGGAGCCAGGCTGCAAGACTAAAGCCTTCACCTGTGATCAATTTCAAAAGGTTAAGAATCAATGGTTACGTATATGTTCAAACATACCGTTAACGATACAAGCTCAAGTTCACTTGCTTGCATAGCTCCGCATTCATAATATGTTTTTTAAATAAAAGAGCCCGTTTGGCTAAGCTTAAAAAGTTTACTTATAATGAAATTAAGCTTGTTTCAGATGAATAACTTTTCTAATAGTTCAAGTTAGAAAACAGCAAGTTACTTATTTCCAAGGGTAAGAGTTATTTTAGAATAAAAAACTTTTTAACTTCAAAATAAGAAAAAAAAAATTGAAAATTATTCAAACACCGAAAAAAAATATATTACTTGAAGTAACTTTACCATTCTTTTTTCTAAACGTAGCCAAACATAAAGAAAGCCGAGTTAAGAGTAATATTAGAAACGTAATAATGCAGAAGCTATGATGATAGCAGGTCATTCAGCTATGCACGGACGACCATGTTACTTAAAATAAAAAACTTTACCTCCTGAGCATGATCATATACAACATTGAAGATTGCATTGGTATCTAGAATACACCAAATCTTAGCAGCTATGAATAGAAATTGATTTTGTGTTTAGAATGATTGATGTACCTTGAGGTAAGATACGTATGGGGATTTGACATGGCCTCCGTTGCTCAACTCAGTCATTATCTTTAGCAAGGATAACTTTGGACAGTCCTTTATCATGATCAGGTCCAAACAACCATCCGAAAACTGCAGATCCATCACGGAAAAAGTATCAACATTCAACAGCAACAAACCAAGTCTTATCTGCAACATAGCTCATGTTAAGTTTTATTTGACTCATGTGGCATCTTCTCTATTTTGACTTCAAAATTCACATTTCACTATCTTTCTCACTTCAGAAGCAACTTAGCCATATATCACAGAACTAATAAGAAAGATGAAATAAGAAAAAATGAGGCCAAAAGAAATTGCGAACGAGGTGAAAAAATTGGTTGTAGATACAGAAACAAAGCATAGAGAAGTGAATAAAACTCCAGTTAGAAAGAGATCAAAAAGAGTGCAATGCACAACAAGAATAGCCACAGAAATATTTGTTTTTAAAAAGTACCCATTGCAAGTATTATGCCCTAGGTCCAATTGATTTGGACATAAACACGTTTGATATATAATTGATGCATTTTATTTATGGCAGATCTATTATTTAATTAAATTAATATTCTAATAAATTAAATAATAGAGTTCGTAGATTTAAATCTTAGTAATTTATTAATCATAAGGAGTTGTGAGATACAAATTATATATGACTAAATCTTAAATAATAACGAGATACAAATATCGTTATTACGGATAGACCATCACGTGTAGTATTTCTTACTTGTGATGTAAGTAGCTGATCTCACAAGCTAAAGTGAGGTGACACGTAAATGAACATGTGAATGTTTTGTTATAGAACAAAATATTAGAGATCTGTAGAAGAGATTCTACATGGATAATTATCTAAGTGTCGTGGTTAATTTCTATCATTCGGTAGTGGAATTTGTCATTTGACTTGAGGTCATCATAGTGCTCTATATGAGAATAGTCATATTTTGGTGATGTTGGATGTTGCTCCGTCAAAAGTCGCTAATACGACATCGTTTGGGTATGTCAAGAATTATATGAAGATTGTGAATGATCAATAAATGATTCGTTACTCTTAGACAATAAGATATAGTAATCTACATTTTATTCAGTTAAAGTTGATAACGAAATTCTTGGCCAACGTGTACTCATAAGTTAAAAAGAGTTTTCGACTTAATTAACTTAAGAATGGGATGAAAGATATGATCGACAATCGAGACTAACACACTTTCGTATCTCGTTCATATTGATGAAGAGATTATAATTTCACTATAAATGAACAAGTTTGGTTCTGTCATACCACGTGACATTTCTCGTCACACGTATTGCCCTGACACATTGCTAGATGTCAATCTGGGACGACGGATGTAAATTGACGATAAATTAAAAATGGATTTAATTTATCAATTCTAATTAGATCAAAATAATAATTCACATCGTTTGACATCGTGATCAGTGGTCACTTGCAAAAGGAGAACTAGAAAAATGATATTACTGTTAATTAATTGACAAGTGTTGAATATTTATACAATTCATTAATTGAGTTGCTTATTAATGGACTAAGTTAATTAGATTAATTAATTTATGGACCAAGTTTAATTAATTAGATTAATTAAATATTGCACCGGGCTAAGTTTAATAAACGGACCAAGCGAACTTTTATTAATAGGCTGTTAGGGTTTCATAAATCATAATAGATAATTATTATCTTTCTAACACAAGAGAAGAGAAATCATAATTCTCTTGTTCCCTATGTTGATTTCCATTGGATGCTGGACAATTGAACAGCTGTGGATTGCAGATAGTGATTATATGTGTTCCTAGATCAGCAAAGGAGTTTGTAGAAATTAGAAAATGTATAATTCCTCTCACAGTCTAAAGACAAAGAAGATCCTTGGTGAGAATTAAAATTATTTTATTTTCCGCTATGCATCATTATGTAAATTCTCAACACCCATAGGGGAAAAACTCTGTAAATTAATGTGGTTTATGAACTGAACGTGTTATACCACTCCTTTACCAGCCAAGAAAATCTCTTTTATGCTTCAACCACAAATCCAAGTAGTATACCTCAGCATATTTAAGCCAAGCAAAATAGTAGTTTAGATTCATAAAACAGAAAAGAATATTTGAGATACAAGAAATTGAACAAACCTCAGCATCAGGTGCTGCCATAGCATCTTCACCTCCCCAAGGTACATTATGAAGCCAGATTGAAACAAAAGGGCCATCAATCTTGTGCCAGTTTAAACATTTTATATCAACATGAGGACCATGATAACCATACGGTTGAGTTCTGGTGGGTTCTTTATCAGAATTACTTTCGCTTTCAATTTCAACAATGAGATCATCTGCATGGTCGAGTGGTTCTCCATAAGTTTCATAGCCAGAAGCGGGCACAAAAATTATACTTCCGTTATACTTTCTCAGGCCAAATATTCGCTGTAGGGCCTGCAACAGTGATGGCTTAACTGTTTAGAAGAATAAACATGGAAGTAAAGCCTTTGATAGAAAAAATTAATACTGCCTTTGAAGGGAGAGCACTTATGTTGGCCGTTTTACATCAATGTTTTTAAATCAGTAAATTAAATTGTACTATATACTTACCAACATGTGATTATGAAGAGCAATCATTATTCACCAATGTCTAACATAAGAATCTAACATAACTTTGAAAATAATTAATGTTGTAAAGCTCACGTAGAAATCTATTCGAGCACTCCCCATCCACCTGTATTTTTCAGACTCGATGTCGATATCAGCAACAAGACCTGCAGTAATGCCTTATAAATCTTTGCTACATCGAATTTCTTCTCAGAAATTATTACCAAGAAGTTATGAACAAAACGTTGGGTTCTTTCTATGTGACAGTATTAAAATTGAAAGAATTTCTTATACCCCACGCGAGCATCAACACGCTAAAATATCTGGTGTCTCCTTGTGATATAGTTGCTACATCCAACAAACGCTTATGCCCTGCCAATTTGAAAGCATGTAGATAAAATTTTCTTACATTAAACCGATGTCCAATAAAATAGATGCTAATATTTATAACAAAACAGAAGGTAGCAAAACAAAATGATAAAAGAAGGGACATAAGCAGACGGCATACCTCGAATAACAGCAAGAGTAGCATTAAATGCTGCACAAGGTTGACCAACTGAATCTAGAAGAGACTTTATCATCCCATTTCCAGTTCCTATGTTCAGACACACGTCAAGGATTTGTTGCATTTCTCATGCTCGTATAGTCAGTAAGAGGGGAAAAAAAAGTAACAAGTAGAGCAGCCAAAGACCACTCATTGGGATTGTTGTATCTAGTAAATTGAATACTGTCCTACCAATTTTTTTTGTAAAAAGTCTTGCATTCTTAAACTAGGAACAAACCTAAACACAAAAGCAAAATGTTGATATATTGATCTGGGTATCAAAAGCCCCTTTTCTATTTCAAGCCAGACAAAAAACTCAATTTCAGAGATAATAAAATTTTAAGTAGGTTATTTTAACCTGCAGGTACTACTCCAAGAGGAATCTTTATAGCAGCATCCCAATCCTCCCTGTTGAGCAATCCATTAACTACCTATTAGATGCCACAACACATGAAAGAAACAACATAAAGGTCATTGGTATATCTTTCAAAAACTCAACTAAAAATTATTCTATATTTATTTGGAGATTTTTCCACTGTACTTANACCTATTAGATGCCACAACACATGAAAGAAACAACATAAAGGTCATTGGTATATCTTTCAAAAACTCAACTAAAAATTATTCTATATTTATTTGGAGATTTTTCCACTGTACTTAGAAAATCACAAGCACATGACTTTTCAAGATCAACGTATTGACACTTCTATATCGGTACATCCCAGTGTCTTGAATACACAACTTGTGCCAAATCTCAAGAGATGACACTAAGCCACAATAGCCTATGTCCTAAATTTGATTTAGAAAAAGTGTGAAAAAATTTCAAAACTTGTGTATTTAAATGTCACCATTACACAACTATTGCACAGTTTTGTTCATGCTCCA
The DNA here is from genome assembly GCA_903798405.1 of Fraxinus platypoda. Lineage (NCBI taxonomy): Eukaryota > Viridiplantae > Streptophyta > Magnoliopsida > Lamiales > Oleaceae > Fraxinus > Fraxinus platypoda. The sequence continues at coordinate 4,792 of CAIGRT010144455.1, read as the reverse complement.
TCATGATAACCAAAAAGCTGGGACTAGATCTGTACAAAACTCCCGAACCGAATCGGACCGAACTGGACCAGACCCGATTGGACCCTACCTAAACCAAACCGAATAGAGCGGTTCTTCTTAAGTTAAATATCCGATCGGGTATCTGAATCGAACACCGACGGGTTCGGTTCGGTTCTTGATTCCAGACCAAGCTCCCTAATTTTTTTAATTTATTTATCTTAAATAAGCTAAATTATTTTATTTTTTTTCTAAGTTAATTTGCTAACTAATTAATTTAGCCCAAACCCAAAATATGTTTTTCCTATTTCTAATTTCCAGCCACGGTCTAATTTAATCAAATTGGCCTAAATTTTACCAAAATCTATTATTCTACCATAGTGTCGTTTCTATAGTTCCGGGGAAATCAAATTTGAAGTCCGACTACGCCTCTCTTTATTATTGTGAGCTCACTATCTTCCTCTTCCCGTGATTTTAACAATCAAATCTATGAAAAATTCAACAAAGAGAGGTGCAAAAGATATATAAGATTGGACTATGTTATTTTGTAAGAGCTAAGATTGAACATATCATTTAATTGAATTAATGGAGCGTTGTTTTAAATATTAAAAAATTTAATTATTGTATGAAACCGAAACCGAACCCGAACGGTTCTATAATTAAATTTGGACCAAACGGTTCTACTTACTAAAATACCCAAAAATTCGGGTTCGATTAGATTCTAAAGAGAACCGAACCGAACCATGTCCAGCCCTGGCTGAGACTCATGAACGATGAATCTAACATGTAAATAGTTGTTCCAACTGTAAGCATTCCTTTTCTGAAAGAACGTACTCTAATGATTTACTCCGAAAGAAAAGGCACTACAAACGCCAAGATAATGAAAATTAGAGTTTTTCATATGCTTGAATAACTCAAAACGTGTATAAACACTCCACCTCCACGTGTGCGCACGCAGAGAATACATTAAGAGCTTGTTTGGGAGGGATTAAAATCAGATTAAAATTGAAAATATAGCCGTTCGAGTTGACTTTTATTAGACGAGTGGGATCCAATAACGGCTATATTTTCAATTTTAATTGAATTTTAATCATTCCCAAACAAGCTCTAAGTCAGTACAGTGCTTAAAAACAATGATCAAGATATAGGTAAAAATTACTTAAAATGAATTAACCAAATAACCAATATATACATTTATGCATCTACAACCACATTGCAAGGAATATAAAAGTAACTAACCTCGACCAAAATTCCGTCTCCACTTACACAAACAATTCCATCGTACTTTGTAAGATCCAGCTCTTGAACAACTTCCTTTGCGTGAAGCTGATGTTTAGTTTCTGAGAATTACGATCTAAATCCAATTAGCATTAAGTACTAGAAAAACATAAAATGTCCAAGAAAAATTACATGGATTCAAATAATTTACAGAGAAGGAAAAAAATAAAAAAATGGAGCATCTCCAACCTTGCACTGTGAAGTCAATATTAGCATCATCAAGTAAAGGCTTTACTTCGGTCTCAAAAATCATCAATGCCGATTTCTTCCCGCCGTACGGATTCACAAATATAAACAGCCTTTTTGGCCTACCTGAACCCCCAACCACACCCAGACACGAAATTACACACTAAAAAAAACTATGGATGAAAGTTACAGTAATTTATTCTCTATTTACAATGCATTGAATAGTCAATAATTTACCTAGAGCATCGAGAATTTCGTGGAGATTTCGAGCCCATGAGTGAAGAGAACTATTCGACGAGAATTCAAGAGTAAAATTCTTCCTCATGATTGTTGACTTGGAAAAACAGCAGATTCCAGCCGTACACTCTACTACAATTCTGATTTTAATCTTCAAACCCTCGACTGAAAACCCGATGACCTCCTTCTCTACATCCAGACTCTGGTCAGACCACCGGAGTTGACCTCCGGCGGTCAGGATCGCCGTCGTCTCACTGCCGTTGACCAGGACTCTGTCCGATAGTATGGGCTCTTCGGATTTAGTCGGATCCATATATTTATGTAATCGAGGCTTGGCGAATCCGATTCCCCGTTGGAATTTTAACAGAAATTCGAAAAACTGACTTTAAGGTCCGCCGGGGAGTTTTTACGATGGCCACCTCAGATTTACGATTCAGTACGTAAGCCTGACTCTAGGGAATGGGAAAAAAAAACATTCGACCTGATACGGGTAGACCCCACCCCAAATGGAGAGCAAACGGTCTAAAAGTACATAATTTTTTTACAGAATTGGTACAGAAATAATCAACAACACAGATTTAAAGTTGAAAAAAATATACACACAGATGCACAAAATGCTGCCACAATAGCATCTTGTAAAACTTCTGTAAATATTCCTTGTACTCAGGGAATATTTAAATGGCGAGGAAATTACCCGTTGGATCAGGTAAATAGGATGGGATCGAACGGGATAGCAGCCTCGAAACAGGCACGGAATAGATATGGAAAACATAATCCCCAATTTCACTATCCATCTGATTTAAAGCTAATTTTAAATTTAATTTTTTTTATCAAAAAAATGATTTATCATATTTTTTAAAAAAGAATATGAATTGTTAATAGAAAAAAAATGTATTAATACTCATTAACTAAAGATATTAAAAAAAGCAAAAAGTAAAATAAACAGGACAAGGGATCTACCCCGTCCCGTCCCGTCCCGTCCCGTCCCGTCCCATCCAATCCCATCCCATCCCATTTTAACCTAATAATACCCGATGGAACGGTAAACAGGAATGGTCGACCCGCCCCATTCCCACCTCCGTTACCATCCCTACCCAACTTACTTTTTATTCATCACAATAATACATTTTCAGTTACAAAATAGAAATAAACACTTTCCACTTAAAATTTCAAAAAGAAGTCCTTTTTTTTTTTTTATCTATTTTCTCCAATATAGATAACAGCTCTTTCCTTTTTCATCTTCTTCATCTTTAAAATTTCAGAAATTTATCAAATGCTCCACAAAAAAATTCTTTATATCGATCACTTCGAATGGCAAGTATATTTGCGTATATTTAATTTCATTTTTATTAAATTAGTATATATTTTTAATCATTAAATCTTGTTTCGACATATGCTAACAAGCAGATAAATTTTCACATTTTATTCAATAGATCTATAATTTTTTTAAACAAAAAAAAAAGGGAAAGAATTCATCTACATGTGTTCTTAATTCATACAAATTCATGGGTGTTCGATTTTGGGGAAATTGGAAATAAATGGATTTCAAGTGATCGGTTGAGGATTAAATTATCCCCAACCGCCAGCACATTGCGGACGCAAGGTATGTTTTAGTGTGGCCACATGGAAGGCTGCCTAAGGCCTCTATTTGAAAGAGTGCTACCCATGCGATTACATGGGTTGATAGCCCATGCGACCGCATGGTTTATCAGCAGGAAGATTTTTCACTAATTCAAAAATTGTTTCTTCTTGGCCTACCTTGATTTTTGTAATCTCGTATTTCATGGCAAACATGTTAAGAGAAATGAGAAGTATATAGAACAAGGAATTTTTTTTTTTTTTTTTAAAGAACTCTTTTCCTCGAAAAACACATATATTTTTTTTTTTTTGTCAAAATTGGTTTAAAAATTTCACCTTTTTTCATGCCCAAGCTAAAATATGCTCAACTATCATTCCAAAATTCTTGCAAAACTTGCATCGAACTTCGAAAAATGTGTGAGTGGTGTGGAACCCGAAAGTTGTATAAAACTCAATAATTTTCACCAAAAACAAACTTTTGCATGATCAAAGTCTAAAACTACGTTTTTTGTCTCGAAATGTATGATTTTCACCCAAACTCACCTAGGTTTGGTTTTAACACCTCCAACTCATACAAAATATATTCGAAACTTAAGTGACACATGCATGACTCGTACTACCTAAGTGATGGGTGAATGACTACTAACCTAGTTCCTAACACACCAAAGCAATACAAATCTTACTCTAATGCATCAAAATTGAATAATAAAAGGGAAGCGAATTGGGTGGTCTCCCAATAAGCCCTTGTTTATGGTCTATAACTGGACTTTGTTACTTAGGCTACTTTGTACTATCAAGTAGCACGATTGTCTTCTCATTGGAGTCATCACCTCTCCAGTAAGCTTTCAAGCATTGCCCATTGCCCATTGACTTTGAACCTCCTCAAGTTATCTTGAGACACTACCTCCACTGCACCATGTAGGAACACGGCTACAACGCTGAATAGACCAGACCACCTAGACCTCAGCTTAAGTGGGAAGGGTTTGAGGTGAGAATTTAACATTAGAACCTGCGGACCAACCTCGAAATCTTTTTCTTTAATATGCATATCGTGTCATCTCTTGGTATTTTCTTTGTACAATTTGGCATTTTCATATGCTACCAACCTGAATTCATCGAACTCATTGAGTTAAAGGATTCTATACTTTCCCATTGACTTCATATCAAAATTTAGCATGTGTGTAGCCTAATATGCCTTATGCTCCAACTCAAGTAGCAAGTGACATGCCTTGTTGAATTTCAACCGATATGGGGACATGCCAATAGGAGTCTTAAAAGTTGTTACGTACGGCCAAAGTGCATCATTTAACTTCTTTGACCAGTCTATACGTGATGCATTTACTATAGCCTCTATCACACCCCATTCCTACAGTATACTACCTAGTGTGGAAATACTGTCACTGACTTGACCTCGACATCCAAATTCACCTATATTTTTTTTAAAATGAAGGCATCTCTAAAAGTATATCCGAAACTAAAGATTATAAAATCACAACCCAACATATTTATCATGCGA
>CAIGRT010144445.1:0-21652 GCA_903798405.1 Fraxinus platypoda | reverse complement strand
AAAAATCAGAACCTGGAAAACCTTTTCCCACCACTGAGGAGGGAAAAGGTTTTCCACAAAAGCCTTGAAAATGTGCACGTGTGGGGGGAGGTGGGAAAAGGTTTTGCCAAGAAAATTAACCCTATTAAACACCTAAAAAGTTAGAAAATGGAAAACCAATTCCATTTTCCATGGAATTTCCACCCTATCAAACACAACCTTACTGGAAATGGATTTGAGTCTTTGTGATTCATTATACATATCATCTCTGGCTTAGTTCGTCAATGTTGTATTATATTTTCATTCAGTAGCTCCTACTATAAGGAGTATAAAAACTATTTGTGCATCTCTAATTGTTTTATAGATTTTTCTCTCTCAAAATCCAAACCCATTTGGCCAGGTTAACTTCAATTTTGTACATTGAGTTTTAGATTAATGATGTGCCTTTGATTAAAGAATTTGTTGAATAATTCTACAATCTTTGTGTGGTCAGTGGCCTCATTGCTATGAAGCAAAAAATGTTTAATTTGTATTCTTAGTGCACTTGACTTGATTTTCAATTTTTTTTTTTTTTTGGTCTGAGACATCTTGTAAAGAACTTTCTTAATTATACAATTTCTTATATGTTTTTAATGTTCTCACTCCGCCACTGTGTTTCCTTATTTGGTGGCTTCTATCCTTAGATTCTCTTAATAGCTTAGTTAATAGGTTCTTAATGCAACTAATACCCCTATTCCACATCAAGTTACTCTTTTTATTTATTTATTTTTATTTTTAAAGTTACTTGCATTTCACCATATAGGTTGCCAGCTTGTTATGTGGATACGGACTTTTTTCGTTTCTCTTTTCAATTTTAATGACCACATCAAGAACCATAAACCTACATTATGGGGTCAGGCGCTAGGAATAAGTTTACACTAGAATCTATTGTCACTTCATGTAAGCACTTCTTAAAGTTGGTGTCCATCCCACATCCTGCATCCACCATTTCTAACAAGAATGTCTTCAGCACCAGTTACAACTTCTCTTTTATTGAAGCGTATTTTCAGTAATACCAAAATCATGAGTCATTCCAAAGTTCAAAATGAGAATTGCCTCTTCAATTCAATTTCCAAATCCAAAATTCTTCATGTGCTTTATCATAGTCCGAGTTTGTTCCCATGCATGACCATTCAAAACTCCTCTAATAAAGATTTTATCTGGAATGGGGATTATCTAAATTAATAATCAATGTCTTCCTAAACCCGTTGCTTTGTTATCTTATATAATTTTATGTTTAGAAATACATGCAAGTGATATTAATAAATTATTCTTCTAACATGTGTCAAATTTATAATCCTTATTCCTATCTCAAACCTGTTTAACTTCTACCATGTGATGTTTTTATACTCGTCTTACCCTTGAATTTATTATTGTTTTTCCATATATTGTAAGTAATATGTTATTCAAATGAGATAACTGATTTGCACTAATTGTATGCTGCCTGTTACCCAATCAATACTTCTATCTTTGTTGTGCTATGATGACAAGAAAAAATTTAGTTGTGTATGATTCAATTGTTTGAAGAAGAATCATCCAAAAAAGTCCGGAATATTTATGTCGGTTCAGCCATTTTTTAGCAACATCTTGTTATTATATCTCCATTAAAGCCAGCACTGAGTTTGAGAACCTTGATGCCGTAATTGATGTAGGTATTGTAATTCTAAGCTTTTGATAACATGTATTGCTCTCCATTACATTTTTTAAATAAAGTATCTCCTACTTTTAGTCGCAAATACCATTCTATTTTTTTTTTCCCCTCAGAACGACTTGCTTCAGCTATTCCAGCCATTTGGAGTCATCACGAAGCTTGTAATGCTTCGAGCCAAGAATCAGGTTTTTTATAAACATATGGGCTGTGAACCTTTACTTATGGTTTTTAAAAGTTATTTATTTTTGATATTTCCATTCTTTCTTACATGTCAGGCCCTCCTCCAAATGCAAGATGTTCCTTCCGCTGTTAATGCATTGCAGTTCTACACAAATGTTCAACCCAGCATTAGGTATCACAACAGATAAATACTAATTTTCCTAATTGCATGGGAAACTACATGATGAGGCTTTTTTCGTATTCTTGTGTTTCCTGACTTGCGTAGTTTATTTTAATGACTTCCATATTGATTGCTTATAGGGGAAGAAACATTTACATTCAATTTTCATCACATCAAGAACTAACTACCATGGATCAGAATACTCAAGGACGAGGAGATGAGGTTAGTGTTGCGTTATCTGGGACAAGTTTCCTTGGACTTATTCCTTCTGATGTTGTGATCAAGTGCATTAAAGTCCCCAGCTGCATGTTGTCTTTCTATTAGTTAAGTTTCGCATCATACTCCTCGTTGTTGGTGAATGAGTAGCACCCCCTTACCTGGAGATTCATGGACAAAAGTAAAAACAGATTGAAAAGATTATCTGGTGACATTGTATGGCTACTTCTATTAAAAAATGGAGATGTTACTCAGATCCTCGTTGACTTCTTCAAAATTGCTTGTATATTGGATGTCTAGATTCTTGTGGGACACCCGTCTGTGACCTTTTGTACACTTACAGGATAGAAGATGAGCTGGTATATCTTTTAAGATTTTATGCTTGCAAAATAAAATGATGACTTATGATGAAAGATAAAATAAACCCTTGGTTCAGAATGCTGACTGGTTTAATCATCTTTTGGGTATCTAATGCTGTCTACACTACTGGAGGGGGTCTGATTTAGGGTTTGAGAGCATTAGGCGAGGCTGTCCAGCAGCTCTTAGGTAACAGTTGTTGGCCATTTATCAAGCTCTGAAATCACACCTAGGCGACAATTGGCTCCCCTTCGGAATTGGAATGGGGTAAGCTCGAATCGAGATTAGGAAACACCGCATTCTTTTCAGTTCAACAAGGAATCTGAACCAAATCATGTACCTTTAACAATTATACCGATGGATTGAAATTGCAGAATTTTTTTTTTTTTTTTCCACATTTCTTAAAGCAAATCTATAATAAGGCAACCTGCTAGACATATTTAAATAAAAAAATAAGTTCACCCAAGATGAATAAAAGGTATAAAAATGTGTTCATATTGTAGTCAAGAGCAAAATAACATTATGAGGATTCAGTTTTGGAGGTTCCAGCTAGAAGAGAACCGGGAACAAAGATATAACACCGACATGGTATTAGAAGTCGAAATAAATTAGAAATAGCACTTCATCTGAAGCTTTTTAGAACAATAAAAAAATTGATAAGATAGAAAGAAAAATAGAAAAAAACGAAAGGCGAAAAAGGAACAAGTACCCAAATTCTTCTTTTTCCCTTCCTCACCTGACTCGGTTTTCCGCCTAGCCTCTCTTACGACCCCATCCTGCCCCTTCATCATCTTCTCTTAAACCTTCCAACTCCTTGCTTGCTCTTCATTTTTCCTGACCCTATCCGAGTGCATGCCCCTTTCCCCATAAACCTTTGACACACTTAACCGGTAAACAATCACTTTCTCATTCAAAAACTTAAGCACCAGTTTGACAATTAGAATACATAGTATTTAAACTTCAAGAAGATCTTTCTCTGCAATTACCATGTGATTGAAATATTTGACCAATATGATGCAAATATATTGCCAATATTTTCCTATGGAGAATGTAAGTGTTTGAATGTTGATTTGTGTGTTTCTGTGGAGAAGGGATGGTGGCTGTGGTAGTTCAGGCTCATGGCTGTGCGTGTTAAATTCTGGTTTTATACAACCATGTTTGTGTTGGTGTTGGGTTGGGTTGGGAGGTGGAGCCGTGGAGGGGCCTGGTCAGCTTCCTCTCTTGCCAGCAGCAGTAACCAGGGAAGCCTGTGTATCGCTGTGTGTTTAATTGGAGCGTGGTGGACTTTTAGGTATTACAGTTGTTGGTCTTGGTTCCAGGAGTAAAATGGGAGGCAGAAACTGAACAAAATTTTAATCATGGTCATGATACAGGCCAGCCCCGGCCAAACTTAAAGAATTGAAATGGTCCATTCTGAAAATTCTTGGCCACCCTCTCTTTCTCTCAAATTCAAACAAACCCTTAAATGTAGTGGAGGGTAAGAATGGCTCTCTTTTAAACATTGTTTCTAGTGGATGCATGGCTTGTATAAAATAACAATGCATTAAAAGGTGTAGTTGGAATTCCATTTATGCAAGAAAATGCTCATTATTATGGTTTAGGTGATGGGTTGGCATAATTGAGTCACAAATTATGGGCATATTACTCTTAATATAAAGGTAATGGAGATCTAGTTGTGCATCTAATATGATTTCTAAAGAATAAAACTTTTGCACAGGATTAAGCAAACATAGAGATCCCGGTGTTATGTATGTGTTAGGACATTGGGGTTGGTTGGTTGAGATATTAGATATTGGATATTGTTGGTTAAATAAAGCAATTGGGCAGAGACTTCAGAAACAGTCCTTGATATGATATTAATTGACTGGCGATTTTACTGATAGATTTACATGGTGAAATTTCCATAGCGACAAGTTTTTGGTAGTCTAAAACTAAAACCTTGGAATTCTGAGTATACTGCATGGCTGATTTATCAAACCCAATGGCATACCTTTGCATTAACTGGAATTCTTGGAATACATACTATTTGGAAGCAAGAAATTTTTGTCGTGATGTTTGAGGTAAGTATTTTATTAGCCACAACAACCGGCAGGGAGAACCGTTTCTCACCATGGCGATGACTATACTCAACTATCATATGCATACTAATGACCTTCAGTGGATTCTATCTCGTACATAATAAATTCTGATTTCCCCCTTTTTTTCTTTTTATTTGCTTCATCAGGTTTTCGTTAAAATTTCAGCAGTGCATATAGGATTTATAATTTTTAACAAAAATATTTTTGTTAAGGTTTTTCTTTGATTCCTTATTTCTTCTATTTTTCTTATTTTTCCGGGGGATTGGAGGAGATGTTGGTCTTGCGGAGAACTAAATTAAGAATTTCAGGGTACTGATTCTGGATAAATGGAAATAGTGTCTAGTCCATGAACACATATTGTTTGTTCTTCACTCGAGATCTCTCATTGTCATGAAAAACTCTATCGGATAAGTTTTCTGTGGACTGGCAATCTTTCTTGATGGCTTGAATAGGATATTTTGGAGCCCTTCTAGTCCTGTTACTTGTTGGGGTGTCTGGGATCATCTACTGCTGTTTTTCCTTTTGTGTCCTATTTTTTTGGAATCTGAATGGGGGCTTATTATATGCACATTTTGATGCAGATTGGACTCAAGGTAGTGATAGATTATCATTTACCATGGTCATCAGTATAAAAGGACTAACTTTTATGTGTCTAAAATTCTTGACTGCTTGTTCTCTGTATGATTATGTTGAGTTATTATTTTTTTAGTACTATTATCCCTGTTTCTTTCTCCTTTTCTCTGTCTATATTCTGCTCTATTCATTCCCTTCTCTTCTCTCTCTTGTTTCTATGCTGGTCTGCTGTTGGGCTCTTCTCTCTGTTCTGTCTCTATGCTGGTCTGCTGTTGGGTTCTCTCTGGATACACAGCCTAATCGAATTCTTTTAGTTACAATACATCACATGCTATATCCTATAACTGTGGAAGTGCTGCATCAAGTTTTTTCTCCTCATGGGTTTGTGGAGAAGATTGTCACGTTTCAGAAGTCGGCTGGTCAGCATCTCAAAATTTTCTCTTTTCTCACTTTCTTAATTTCATTTGATTTGGATGCATGCAATTGTCTAATTTTAGTTTGGTGTGCGAGGAAACACTTCTATTGCTTATTTGTATTTTTCACTTTCATGAAGAATTGATCTAAAGTTGGGATTTGATATATAAACATTTCCTATTTCTTGTGCTTGGAGTGTTGGATACTAATTTAACCTTTTACCCCTACATGGTGCATTCTTAGTCCCTATTTTCGTTTAATTATATATGTTAGTTTATGAGATTTTTCTAATTCTGCCAATTTTGTAGGCTTTCAAGCTTTAATTCAGTATCAATTACATCAGAGTGCTATTTCTGCAAGGAACTCTCTTCAGGTATTCTGTCTTTTATATTCTACTTACATGGATTGTATTGGCTTACACTTGACCCAAAAAAAGATGTTTGTCACTAGTAACTTCTTTATAGGGACGGAATATATACGATGGTTGCTGTCAGCTGGACATTCAATTCTCAAAGTAAGTCCATTTCCATCAGCTGGACGGTGTTTTGGATCTTTGTGTTTTTGGTGCATGCTTGGGCTGATGTATTTGTTTCCACGGTGTTACGCTGTATTAGAAACTTACTAAGTTACTTTCATGATCCAGCCTAGATGAATTGCAAGTGAACTACAATAATGAACGCTCTAGGTTGGTTGGTCAGTTACCTGTCGTGTCATTTGTTTTTGTGGGTAATTCTGCTGCTATTTAGCAAGAAGACTGCTTATTCTGTTCTTTGAACAGGGATTTCACGAACCCCTCTTTGCCTTCAGAACAGAAGGGAAGATCTTCTCAAGTAAATCCATACTCCTCTGGTTGTGCTTTTCAAGCCGTACAACTTTTTTACATTCATTCTTCTTTCTGATATAGAAATTCTCTATTTTCCCCATTTTATGTGCCAGACTGGATATGGAGACGGAGACATGTATGCCCATGCAGGTGCATAATTGATTTTATTGATACTTCTTGTTAGCAATAGTTTGTTATTTTCCTTCTCCTTCACATTTTCTGATGTCTTCTTTCCTTTTTTTCACCCTTCCCTTTTCAGCTGGATTTCCACAGGTGAGTACTCGATTGATCATCTTACGGCATAACGGATATATTCAAACATATTTCAAGTGGTCTTTATCACCCTTCACAGCTGTATCTGTTCTCAAATAGTTGCCTAATCTGAGGCTTGTGGAATTGTGTATCCCTGTTCTCCTTTTAACTTTTTCCATCCTTTTCTTCTCTTGCCATCATATTGCTCTCTAACCTATAACAATTCTCTAGCCAAACCCATGAATTAATGTATATATGAAATGTCGTGGTAGACTGAAGACTAATTAGTAGACATTAACACAGTGGCACATTTAAATGTCTGATGCTGGTCAGGCTGGTTTTTCTATTAATGGTAGTGAGAAAAATGGTTCCATTTATCTATAAAAGCAAAGCTCATTTACAGCAAACTTTGAGCTAATTTCCAACCGGTGGGTCAGAAAAGAAAGAAAAATGGGAAATTTCTATGTAAATTCCACGTGTCAACATGTATATATGGAACCATTTGGTGAGGATGCTAATAGTAGTTGTGCTGGATCTTTGTTTATTGTGCTCTCTTAAAATGTAGATGGGCAATGCTGCTGCTATTGCTGCTGCCTTTGGAAATGGTTTGCCACCTGGGATAACTGGTACAAATGACAGGTGCACAGTTCTTGTATCTAATCTGAATTCTGATGTAAGTTTCCATCTATCGTTACTATTCTCGTAAGTTTCTATTGTGTTATATAGTCCAGCCATTATCCTGGTAATACCTTCTTTTTTGCAGAGAATAGATGAAGACAAGCTTTTTAATCTGTTCTCAATATATGGAAATATTGTTAGAATCAAACTTCTCCGAAATAAACCAGATCATGCATTAGTTCAGATGGGTGATGGCTTTCAAGCTGAGTTGGCTGTGCACTTTTTGAAGGTCTGCATAATTCTTTCTAAATTTTTATGTTTTCTGGTTAGATTGCTACATATATATGCCTTTGGTTTTTCCGTTGACTGAGCTGAGCCTTTTTTAACTAAGCCCTTGTTTGATACTCATTATTTTCAAAATATTTTTTTTTTCCTCTTCTTTTTAACCACACATTTTTCAATAAAATTACACGCAAACCTAAAACTTTTTCTTAATTTTTAACCACACATTCCCTATTAATTTATTGTTTCAAAATGCATTCTTAGAATAAAAATAGGGCTCAAACATGCACTAAATATCCGCTCATGAAAGCGTGGGGATCAGAATGGAAAGAGTTGGGAATCCACTACATTTGAGGCCCTGTGACACAGGAGCGAATAAGACAAGGAACAGAAAGAAAAGGGGGGGGGGCAAAGAAGTGAAAAATTGAGGGTAAAAGAATATATCAATTTATTCATATAATCGAGGGTTAAATTTATATTACACTGAATAAGCACTAATTTTATAGAACAACTAATTAAAGTCAAAAGAACTTTTACTAATCTAGAACTTTATCAAAATATCAAATCTAATCTAAAAAAAATATTTTGAATCAAACTCTACTTTTAAAATAATATCTAATTATTTTATCTTTTTCTTTATTGTGTCTCCATAATCTCTCTCCGGCTTATAGAACTCGACTCCGACGAAATAGATTGGAACTTCATACTCCGAGGAGGTCGATCTTTTGTCTTGACCAAGGAAATTTTTGGGCTGATATATATATATATACCTATTACCAACACTATTATCTAAAACCTACCACCAACAGTCCCACAACCCAAAACCCCTCAAAAATCCCATAATAGCCCCAGCAAATGTTAAGCCGAACAATCATTTATAACTTGATGGCCCGTCAACCCTTACCCATATACAATTGGCCCAACCTTCAAACTCTGCCCACAATAAGCCCATTCGGCCAAAATACGCCACCCCCAAACCTAAGCTCATTAGCGTTTGTGGCTTGGAGGTGCTGACTTGCTTGAGATTTGGAGTCGGATGTTGGTGCAGTTATTGGGTGACATCGATAGCAAATGCTGCAGGCAAAGAGAGGGGCTAAATTTGATGCCGAACTAGCGGGGAACAAGGCGACCATGACGAATGAGGTTGGGTTATAGGTGTGGGTCGGCGATGAATGTGCGGGTCGAAGTTTCACATATCGCCACCTTTCACCACCTTGAACATCACTAAATTCAAGAATTTGTGTCGGCAGTAGCAACAGTTTTTTTAGTTATTTTTTCTTAGTTAGCAAAAAAAAAAATTGAAAAAAATCCGGAGATGAATTTTAAAATAAAATCTAAATGCTTTGTCTCTGTCTTTCTTGTATCTCCTTCAACCTGACCTGTCGATTGATTTAGTTACAAGAAATCTGACTATTTATAATGCTCTCTTGATGATTATTGCCCTGGAATATGCATGAATTTCCGTTTTTGTTCCTGATATGTCAACTTGTTGCGTTATATATTAGAATATTTGACTATTGATACTGTTCTCTTGATGACTGTCACTGAAATTTGCACGAGTTTCCAACGTAGGGGGCCATGCTGTTTGGGAAGCACTTGGAGGTCAATTTTTCAAAGCATCCAAACATTACAACTGGAGCTGACACTCACGATTATTCAAACTCAAATCTCAACCGATTCAATCGAAATGCAGCTAAAAATTACCGATACTGTTGTTCACCAACAAAAATGATCCACATCTCCACCCTTCCTCAGGATGTGACTGAAGAGGAAATAGTGTCTCATTTGGACGAGCATGGCACAATTGTTAGTACAAAACTATTTGAGATGAATGGAAAGAAGCAAGCTCTTATCCTTTTTGAAAACGAGGAACAGGCTACAGAAGCCCTTGTGTGCAAGCATGCCACATCCCTTGGCGGTGCAACCATTCGGATTTCCTTCTCTCAGCTACAAACCATATGAGAGCACCTACTGTAAAACAAGGAATGAAGTTGTAGACAGCATATTTCCTTTTCCGTCAAACTTACTTTTGACTGTATCTTGTAACTTCTTTTTAAAAAAAATAATTTGTTTCTTATCCTCTCATGTTTGTACCATTTGGAGAGCAAATGTTGTCTGGTTTTGAGGCATATCTTTGAAGTAGCCTTTACGACGGTCTTAGCCATTCCTTCTGTCTCGTCTGATTTGTTCAACAGGGCTGTGGTTCGCTGCTGCATTGTACAACCCAGGAAAACCTCACTCCGTTTCTTTTCCCTCGTCTCGTGTATGTGAACAGTTCCATATTAGTATCACTGTATCTTTTCCCTCTTATGTTTTTTGTATGCAAACAGTCCTGTTAGCGGCAATCTTGTATATCCTGTGGATGGGGGTGGGGGTCCTCTTCTTTTTATTGAATAGTGTAGTGGCACGTTTATTTGACCCACCACTGACAATAGGTGTCCATTGGCATGGAAGGCAAAGCTTCCAATGACCTTGAGCTTTGAACCAGGATGTTGCTATTATGGTGTATTAAGATTTATGAACCTCAAGATTGCTCTTGAAAGGAAAATTAGTACGGATCAAAGTGTTTGAATTCTGAATCTGAAATTAGTAATAAACAGGGTTCAAGATATTCATTTAAACCATTCAAATTCACACAGGAAGGCAAATAAGTCTATTTTACAAATTAAAAAAATGGCTTTACGAATCATTTCTTGATACTAGTGAAGAACACGTGCATTGCACGTTAGTTGATTATTGTTGACAAGATAGAAATGATTTTAATTTGGAATTGATGTTGATTGATGGTTTCCTTCATCTGAAGCATGAATGAGTTAATTTTTCCTGAAGCATCCAACAACAATCAACGGAGCCTTTAATACATATCAACACATAACAACAATTAATAGGCAAATAGCACTGTACAATGAACAAGATTTTAGTTATTTGACCTGACTATAAGTTTGACATAGATTATTAGCATAGGTTCCAATATTTGGAAGGGTAAATTATACATGTCTGCATGGGGTTTAGTTTGAGAATATTCCTTTTCATGAAAATCTCAAAACTAATTATTGACATTATCAAAAGCATCCTGCAGCATCATTTCAAGTCCAGCTGTTACACTAAAAATGAAAACAGCAACTGGCACTGAAAATGTCATCAAGAATGAGATGAGTAGAACAAGTAATATGTAGGAAAACTGCTACAAAAATTAGGTATAGATAAGCTAAATCAATTTCAACTTATAAGACAACGAGTAGTATTTACTGATTGCTTTCAACATTTGAGCAAATGCAATAGATATATAGAGGTAAGCAGTGTTTCCAAGCCAAAGAATTATAAGCAAACATGACACTAATTGGGATGACATATATTCAAAAGTGAACTTGGTAAAATAATTATTGCAACCATCAGATTTGAAAAAAAAAATACAGGTGAAATCTAACACAAGCAAAGAGGAAATGTTGAAAAGAAATCAGGAAACACAACAAGTTGAAGATTGAAATCCTCTTTCATTTTTGTCCCTTTAGTTGAGCAATAAACTTTTATAATGTTTGTAGCATATATGCAACTTCGAATATTAGACAAAATAGTATGTCATATTTGCAAAGTCATCCCTTCACCAACTTTCATCATCAGCAAAGAAAACACAACAAAAATTTTAGTCAGAAGTAGTATTCATTAATAACAATATCTAAAAGATAAGGTTACCATCATGTTGTCAGAATTACCTTGAGAAGTTTTGTAAGCATAAAACATAATAGACCATAGGGTCAATCCAATAACATGAAGAAGCAACAACCAATATAGAAATTGACTACAGTCAACAAAACCAATATTTCCATAAATTGACTGGAAGGAGCACGAAATCATGAAATGTAAAAAAAAAAAAAAACCTTACCTCATATTAGCAATTGATGGAGCAGGTAGTAGAAGAAGCACTGCTGAAAATTTACATTGTAAATCTAAGAGTTTTTTCTGTTGAATCTAAGTTATTTATGTCAGGATGAAAGAGGACGTAGAAAGTATTGATAGCTGCAAATGTCTACTACCATCTTTCGTCTGGAGAAACTGATTCATTAGGATATCCAAAAATGAAGCATTCTATATATTTCAGCAAAAAAACTCCACAATTTGGTCTATGGAAGAGAAAGTTTTTCGTTAGAATAAATTAGCTAGAGAGATAAATATGAAATTAAAGTGAGATGAAAAAGAAGTAAATAATATTTACCCATTATTTGTACAAGGCAGGTAGGGTATAATCTCTACTTCCATCTGTTTGTTTCGATTTTTCTTTATAACTGGGCTGACGGAAATCTCTGACAATAATAATAATTGGACCACATTTAATGTTGCCTTTGCATGATCAATAACCTCTTGTGTGGTATGAACACTATGGCTACAATCATATATCTGGAATTTCCATTCTCGAAAACTCACACGGAAAAGGTACCAATTGTTGCCTTGATATCAGCATGGAATTAATAAATAATTACATGCTAACCATGGGCGACCACTCGATGGTAAAATGCCATTTACGTATTGTTCTAGACGAACAAGATTCAGCGCCTGTTTTTTACTTGCACTTCCTTCTTTTCTACTTTTCCGCATCATTAACTTGTAAGTACATTCAGCTTCAAATCCAAAATCGAGAATTGCATATTCCTTTGAAAGGCGGGTGCAACCTTCTTTGATAAGTCGCCTCAACAAATATAATTCCATGTCAAGATTCTAATAGATTAAATAAGGGTGAATGAAATATATTAAGTAATGGAATAATAAGTATAAATAAAATATAATAAGTATAATCAATGATGAATTAATTTTAGTAACCTTAGTATTGATTTATTGTCTTATATCCATTATACTTTTCAAAACATCCCTGTTGTGGAGATTCCATCGTCCAAATACGTTCTGCATAAGATAATTGAAATTAGTTTTAAATGAATGAAAGTAAAATTTTAATATCGAAGTTATATTGGTTATCTGGATGGATTCTTTGATACCCAATATCTAAGAACGACATATTTGTTCATAGGCTAATCTTCCAAAGTATAACTCTCCAGAGCATAACTTGTCCAAGATTTTTGACGTTTTTTTGTTCTTGGTTAATCTTTCAACATCTTCAACATCTTCCACCTGTTGAAATGTCGAGGCATCCTTTGTAATTGGACTCTGTTGGGGACGAACATCTTCCTGGAAGGAAGCCATAATAACTTCCATATTTGTTTTCCAGCCTGATATTTTATTCATCATATTGTTATTTTCTTCATCTATGTAAGACCTCACTGAAATTAAACTCGTATCCACGTAATTCTGCATGCTGGACTGCATTGGTAGTGTTGTTGTTGCCACTGTTATTGTTGTTGAAAGTGGTCTTGTTGCCATTTTTGCTGTTGGTTGCGAAGAATCACTTCATAGTGGCTTTTCTGTTGTTCAACAATGCTTGTTTTCAAATTGCTGCGCAAATCTGATACATCTGATACTACATATTGCCTATATACATTTCACATGTCCTCCATTTCTTCTCTGGTCACGTAATTGGAGCTAGAACTTGGGCCAGCTCCAGGTCCAACAGAAGGATTTGTTATAGGATCATGCATGTTTTCAGGGATTTGTTCTGCTACATTGTTGATATCTCTACTTGCCATTGCATCTAATATATTATGATGATTGTCATATGGCAGTGAAAGAGTTGTATACCACGTTGTTTGCAATTCTTCCTCGATAGGGTTTAAGACTGCAATTACTTGAATCTGTAATTGAAATACTCAAATGATTTGTTGGAAAAAGACAAAGAAATATAATACTTAATAAAGAAATATAATTAAATAATTTAATTACCTCCTCATTATCCAAATATTGCCTAACTGTATTTTCTGTCCAAAATTTATTCGGTTTCCATCTATGAATTCTTGGACATTGCAATGTTTTGTATCTACGTCGTCCAAATTTTTTTTCCAATATGTGGGAAACTTTCGTATATCCAATACCGAGATAATTGAATACAAAAATTATAAAATTGAATATAAAGATTAGATATATAAACTATATTTACATTTGTGATAAATAAAAGAATACAAAAACATACCTGGAAGACAAATGGATATCCATGCAATGCATAATTACATTCATTTTGTTGATTTTCTTCTAGTCTGTGTACTCTTTCAAGTTGAGATTCTTGCAGTGAATTTAACAAAACAAAATATGCTTTACGCCCCCATGGGTATTGAAGAAAGTCGTTAAGCTGCTCAACCATTCCCAGTGTTCTGTAATCAATATGTCTTCCCGTCAGTTTCAAAACACACTCTACTAACATCACTAATCCCAGTTTAAATCTATCATCTTCGTCTTCCCAGAGATGAAATGCTTCATACATCATATTCATACTAATTCTCTTAACACCAAGGAAATACTGATTTCTAAGTCGATTATTATGGAAGTCAAGATCAACAGATATCTCGTGGCAAGGTAATCCCATAATAAGACAAAACTCTTGTAGACTAAAGCATGCCAAATGGTTATCTAATTTCACCTCCACAATCTACAAGTCTCATTATGAATTTGTGAATTAATTTGTTACTAAACTGTTGGTCTTCTCGTCTATAAAGCACTCCATTCATAAATGCATGAAAATTACTATATAAAGTCTGTTGATCAGAATTGATAAAATCACAAAATCTTTCACATATCGATAATTTGGAAATTGAATGATTGTAGTCGAAAACCAGTGATTTTACAGATAATATATATTGCAAAGACATCGGTAAAAATTATAAAAATACACAATTTAATAGTAAATTTTTGAAGCACGTTGTCTTGGCGCTCGAGACCGTGTCTCGGAGACACGAGAAAGTGTGTCCATGCCCGGCACGGAGACACTTCTCGTGTCTCCGTGCGCGGTAGACATGAGGCCGTGTCTGCACGGAGACACGGCCTCGCGACACGGAGACACGAAGGCGTGTCTCCGTGCCCGCGCACGGAGACACGACCATGTCTCCGCACGGCCTCGTGTCTCCCGTGTCTCGCACTTCCCTTGGTGCCAAGGAAAACAAAAAAAATTGTTGTGTTTGCAAGTATATTTTTGTAGATATAACTTACCTTTTCTTGCAGTTAGCTGAAAAGCTTAATGAATTGAAGATGAAAATTATAAACTGGAGATGAAAATTTGTTCGCAGGGAATTGGTGAGAAATTTTTTTGCAGGGACTTGGTTATGAATTTGGGTAGGTAAAAATGTAAAGGGTGGGTAGTTGAGTGCGTAGGTGAAAGTGTGAATGGATGTAGTTATAATTAATATTAAAACCAAAATTTGTTAAAAATGTTTTAATTGAAAATATATTGAAAAGAAAAAAGTATATCAAAAGTAAACCACTACTTAAATATATACTAACAACTGCATTATTATTATTGATGTGAAAATTGGAATGGAGATAAACTAAAGCACTACTTAAATATATGCTGTGAAAATTGGAATGAAGATGAACCAAAGCATTACTTAAATATATGCTGAATACAAGACAAAACAACAGTTATAAAACCAAACTAAACTATAAATGATGTTTGGTTGAATAACTAATTCACTGTCACAAAATTAATATTCTAAACTTCATAATTCCATTCATGGAATGAGACAAAAGCAGCAAAAACTAAATCTAGCTTTCACAAAAACTATCTTCAATTGTTTAACATTCTCTATGATGATCATTCAGTAAGTTCATCAACTTCATCATCCGATTCACTCATTGCAATTGCTTTCCCTTTGCCACCATCATCTTTTTCATCCCCATCTTCCTTGGAAGCAAAGCATAATTATCTTTTTGTTGCTGATGATTCATTACAATCATGTGTGAAATGTAGTGATTTAGCTAAGGGAGTTAGGGATGTGCTTTCATCAACGCTGTGTGTGGAGTTTTTGTTATTGTTGAAGATTCGTCTATAACAAAGATGACATCGTATTTGTACTCTTCTCCATGTTTATGTTTCATAGCTTAGAAAAACAATTCTTCATTTTGCAAAGGGACAATTGATTCTGGAAGACCTTCCTGAAAAAAAAGAAAAATGAATGTTAATAATGTAAATGTAAATGAATGCATGATAGTGCAATAACTATTGAATATATTTTTATACTAAGACATGCACCTCAGCAATTTCTTTCATTAGCGTGAGTGCAGAGCACTGTAAGAACTTTTCGACAGGCTCTCCTATCATTGTGGCATGAATACATCCTGATAAGTCTTGCAATTTGATAAAAGCTCTTGCTCTGTTATTAACAAAACATAGTATTCATATACAATTGAAAGATGATATAAGAGTTGAAAAACATGTATTGTATTAAATTCATTATGACCTTGGAACATCACGAGCTTGAGAATATTTGCAAAATGAGCAGCAATGGATTTCGTCAAAATCAGCATAAGTAGATTTATTGCAGTTGTTGCAAGACATATATACCAGAACGATTGATCATGATGCACATATATGCCTTTTTTCCTCTTAACCAAAAGTAATTTTGCTATGAAAATAATATGTTGGAAAAGAAATAGGATGAAACTACACCATGTAAATATTTAATATAAAAACCACTCGCCACAAGTAAAAGACTCTATATTTCTTATCTGGGTGATTTTGTCTTCTTTTGGAACAAATACCCTCGAAGAAGTCAATTCGTAATAACACTTTTTTTGCTACAATGTCGTTGAGCTTTTGAACATCGAATCCACCCTTTTATATAAGATTGATGAAAACAGTAAATCAAACTAAACTCCCAAAAATTGATTAAAACAACAAGTTTTTTTGTTGAGTGACGATTTAACTCTAACATGAATAAGCTGCTAAAATTATTTCGTTGAGCAATGATTTAATACTAACAACTATAGCAAAAAAATAAATGTTTTTTACTGTTGTAAAACAGTAGCAAAGGAAGAAAGGCTTAAGAGCAACTACCACGACTTCAATTGAGTAGCTTGTTCAAACAGAGGGTCAATGATGAAAGTGCTGCTTGGCTTTGTGGATATTGAAAGGCCCGTCGTAATAATTAAGTGAAAATTTGTAGGTAAGGAAAGATTGAGTGAATATATTTATGTAAAGCTTACCGTTGATGATGATACTTTAAGCTGTTTTCCAACAACTATTGTCTTTTAGTTAAATTATCTGAAATAAGAGAACATTCCGTCTCCACAAAATCATTCCACATAGTTAATACTACTATTTGAAACATGTGGAAAAAGATTAGAAGTTATAATAGTCCTATTGAATAGATTGATACAAATATAATAAACTAAGTAGATGTACAAACTCATCATTCACAAGAATCACATCCTGAACATAAGATTGCGATCCAAAATGCGTTTGAATCAATCTTTTTGGCCGAATATCAATAGCTGCTCAAGGATAGGTAAAAAATATTGGCAAAGAAACAAATAAATAATTAGTAGGTGTATGTATAAAAACAATAAGTAGTAATAATAGAAAATGAAGATATTAGAAATTACAAATGTCTGTGTTTGTGTCCATGTAATCCTGCACTTGATAAAAAGGAGTAAACACATATTTAGAAGACAGTAGTGCGCTATGGTCTTTGTATTCTGGTTGTTCCAGATATCATCAATTGGAATTTACCTACTGTTTTCTTAAATTGTGGTGATGTGTATCTGACTGTTGCATTGGATATCAAATATGTCTTGGATAGAATGAATCTATCTTCAAGAGCTGATATGTTGGGATCGAAAATTGTAGCTTGCACCTTATTTCCCTTTTATATTATAACAAAAAGGAAAAAAAAAAGCAGACAGTATAGTATTTATAGCTGTGCTTTAAATATATATAAGAAACAACATACCTCAGTGTTTATTAATGTCATTTTTAAGTATCTGGTAGAACCACTGCTAGCGGATTTGTGTGAACTCTTTTCAGCCACGATAACTTTGGCTGTCCAGTCACTTTGGCCTAGATGGATATTTGGGTATATTTTGTAATTCTTGCTCATTTTTCCTGCGTTCATCAAAAAGTAAGCATAGTTGGAAATATCAATTAAAAATCATCGTGTAAAAGAACATCTCGTTTGTCTGTGACTTACCTTTGGGGAATGGAAATACAGATTGTGAATGAAAATATAGAAAATAGAAGGAAATACAGAGGAGGAGCAAATATAAATTGTTGTGTAGAGAAGAAGAGAAGGGAACTGTATTATATAATCTTGTGCATCACTGATACAAAGTAGTGATGATTACTTGTCTACTTGTGTATAAGAAAAGTATGGATGTTTTGGCAGACACTGATTTAGGTATGGCTCTCAGCAATCACATCAATCCAAAATCATAGTAAACTATTAGAAAACACAAGAAGGATGAGAGGGTGTCCGTGCACCACTCCGTGGTTCCGTGAAAAAGGGAAAAATTGATTTACCTAAAGTTTTTGAACTATGCAGCATGTCGTGTCTCTGTCGCACGGAGACACATTATGGATATTTTGGCTTATTTACGTATGGCTAAAATCACGGTAAACTATATTAAATTATACTAAATTTTAGAAAAATGAGAGGTATCTCCGTGAAAAAGGGAAAAATTGAATAAGATATTCACGACTTTTGTAAACATATATATATTTTAAAGAAACAAATACGTCATAAATTTAATATATTAATTTCATTGTTAATTGTATTTTTAGTTTATTTACCTGGAAAAATACTCTCTCCGTGCAGCACAAAACCATCTCTCTAAGTTTCCGTGCAGCACGGAGACCATGCCCCCTTGCTCTGTCTCTGTGATGCAGGGAGATGTCTCCGCCTGACATCTCCGTGCTGTACAGAGATGTCTCCGTGCTGCACTGAGGCCTCTCTCTGAGTCTCCGTGCTACACGGAGATGTCTCTGTGATGCAGGGAGATGTCTCCACCTGCACGGAGGTGTCTCCGTGCCTCCATGTAGCACGAAGACTCTTCGTGTCTCTGCATGGAGAAAGTCTCAATGCTTGTGCATGGACATTTTCTGCTTTTATTTTACTCTTTTCTTCTTCTACAATTAACATACAATTAACATTTGAATAGTGAATATTCTCCTTATCCAAAAACCATTGAATTGAGAAAGTAAAGAAGTTTTCACAAATTCATTATTCCTCTTCTTTTCTTCGACAACTAACATTTTATAAATCAACTGCATTGAATTGAGAAGCCACAGTTAACAAGTTTTCATAAAGTTATCATAACTTCTTCATACAACACTGATTTCAAAAAACTAGAGAAATGAGAAGTAACTAAAAGTAGCTCTAGTAAATAATATTATTGTTGTATATTACAATTGATTCTATCCAACACTAAAGAAAAATGTGCAGCAGCCTTGGTTTTCTTTCGCATATCTCAAAGCCTGTGCTTTGCCTGTAATGAACCTCAAAGCCCGTGCGACTCCGCTTGTAATTGTTCACTACAGCAGCCTTCCTGGATCATCAAATGGCTCCCTGATTCTGGAAACATAGTTGTCCCCAAACAGCCTAAAACATTTCTAATGTATACTTCAGGCAGACAACAATGCATTCTTGTAATGTTGTCACTTTAAGCTAGAACCTATTTTAGAATTGCCAAAACCCTTAGTTTAAAACGGTTTGATATACGCCAAATCATTCCCTGATATCATTAACAACTACACTGCATTAGAAGTTTTCAAATAAAGTTGGTAAGCAGATGAAACTATAAGATATAAGAATAACTAACCTTATAGAAATGTTTGTTGGATAGAAACAACAATTTTCAATCTTACATTTTTTTGTAAACAATTATAAAGAAATTGAAGTAAACAATAGGCTTCCAACAATTGGCATGTAAGAAGAGGTGAAAATGGATTAAGACTCTAAATCTAGCCACAATCAGGTTAATTGATAAGAATGGGCTTATTCATAGAATTTGAATATAGTAATGGTTGTTGTAGAATAAGAGTTACATTAATGGTAAATGTAGTAAGGTATAAAGAAGAAGTAAAAAAAGAAAATTACATAATTACAGATAAAACTTCTTGGTAAACAACATTTTTTGTGCATCGAGCATGGACTTGACTGGATAATATTGGTTTTGCAAGAATTTTAACACATAAACTTGTCATTACTCTTGATAATGCAACATACAATTGTCCATGTGAGAAGACAGGTTCTAAAAAATATATGCCAACATATTCTAAAGTCTGTCCCTGAGATTTGTTTATAGTCATTGCAAAGCATGGACGTATTGGAAATTGTATCCTCTGAAATGGAAACACTGTTTTATCATCTTCAAGCGGTATAAAGGGAATACGGGGCAAAAAAAACTTTCTAGCCACTATATTCTCTTGTAGCAATTTCAGCACAAATGACATTACGTTCAAAGTGTTTACGTATTAATCTTGTTCCATTACACAACCCTTCTGTGGGATTAATATTTCGAAGTAATATAATAGGATAGTCAATTTTCAACACTAATTGATCTGGTGGTATACCATTTGGGGTCAATGAATTGAAGAAATCAACTTGCATGGATTTATCTGTCGTATCCAATATTTCGTCGAAGCTGTAATAAGTATAAGCATCTCTTGAGAAGCGATCAATGAGAATATTGTTGATGTTATCAACATGTTCATTTTTTTGGGCTAAAATAACTCGATTAATCATATGATGAAGGTTTTTTGAATAGTCATCTATATTAGGAAATACAACATCAATTAATTTATGTAATGAAATATTATCTTCCTCAAAATCTATAGTCATAGTAGACCAAAGCTTAACCATACCACATGAATGTTGTTTTTCTGTTCCATTTCCAATTTGAAGCAAATATTCACAGAATGAAGGATCTAAGAGAGCTCGCATATTTGGAACTAATTTTATTTTTGTAAAATGGGGCCACAGATAAGAATTAACTAAACTCGATGCAATTATATCCTCTTTACTCCCTCTTTGGACAACATGCAAGATTTGTCGAAAATCCCCATCCAAAACTATTACTTTTCCACCAAATGGCAAGTCAGTGTTAGTTATATCCCTTAACATCTTATCTAAAGCTTCCACAGCCTGACAATTTATCATTGGAGTTTTATCCCATATAATTAGTCGCGTCATTCTAAACAAATCAGCTAAAGTAGATTGCTTACTTACTGTACAAACACTATCATTATGAATGAAGTGTGTTACGGGCCCGTGTCAGACCCGCCACCTCACCCTCCACGTGTAAGTAGAGGTGGTCCACACCACGCCACGCGTCGACCAAGGTGATTTTACGTGGGACGAGTTGATTGTACATGCCGAAGTGATTGCGTAAGAAATGAACTGAACATGCGTCAGCGAAGGAACCAGACTCATCTGCAAGTACACCGTGGATGCAACTTTACCCGCACTCCGCTTCTGCAACGCCTCGCCTGCCTAGCCTCACCCGTTAAAGATCTCTTGTACAAAGATCTTTCCAAAGTCAAATCCCTGACTGATGGGACGTATGGCAGGGCCCAAACGGTCAATTCAGTTACCTTTGTCAGAAACATTCAATGCCAGCCAACCTATGGAGGGACGGATTGACACCTAGAATGGGATGAGCCCTAAGGATCTGATAACATGTGTCTCCTTATCCAACGGCTCTCCTCTTCCCATCCTTAGTATAAATATCCCCTCCTTGTGCCAGAAGAAGGATTCGAATCCCAGACATTCCACAGCTTCCATATTGCAAACTTGATTATCATTCTCCCTTAAATATTGGCATTTTTGTCATTGCANCCAACGGCTCTCCTCTTCCCATCCTTAGTATAAATATCCCCTCCTTGTGCCAGAAGAAGGATTCGAATCCCAGACATTCCACAGCTTCCATATTGCAAACTTGATTATCATTCTCCCTTAAATATTGGCATTTTTGTCATTGCACATTTTATCAACCACTTCCCGGCGAGTGTTCTACCATCGGTGAACCCCTTTCCGGTTGAACTATAAACTGATTTGACCGTCGGAGTGCTCACGGCCGCTCCCAACCCCTCCGGGAAAGGCCACGGGTGGCTAATGGCATGCTACGTGTGCAGGGAAGTGCTGACTTGAAGACTTATTCTGTTG
>CAIGRT010144444.1:0-14620 GCA_903798405.1 Fraxinus platypoda | reverse complement strand
AAGACTTATGCCCCCGTTTGACACCCATTATTTTGAAGAATGAGTTTTTGAATAGTGATTGATGTAAAGAATGTGTGGTTAAAAAGTAAGAAGAATTTTTGGATTTATGTGTAATATTATTTTATTTGGAAAATGTGTGGTTGAAAATGAATACTGTAGAAAAATGAATGAGAAAAAAGAAGAAAGAATGGGGCTCAAACATGGGCTAAATGACAATTAAAAGCACAAAATTAATCACCAACTTGCAATAAAATTCAACACTTCAAATATGACAAATAATTCCTAAATTTCTAGCACAAGCAATGTTACCTAACATGGTAACCTCAATCCTAATGTCATTCCACACGTTGACGTGCTAATGCTGAAATTTAAATTGAGATAAGCTAATATACAAGAGACCAATCCGAGTTTGTAAATACTAAGAGATGCAAATTTATCACTTTAGGACCACCACTATTTGTCATAAAGTTTCCAACAATCCATGAATCAATTAACCACGATCGAATCCCGAACACGCGAAGAACGTAATCGTGTAGACTTCGCTGTATAACCTGAAACAGAAAACTAACACCACCAAAATGTCCAGAAAAAATGTTAGGAACAAACTGCCTGAAGACATCGTCGTTGAAAAGTCCTTCACGCTTCGCTCACAGTCTTTACGCATGGTCACCATGCACCGCTGCCAGTTGTCCAGGAGCGTTACCACCTACACATCACGGTCTCCGTTTCACCAAACTCCTTCTAATCTTGGGTAGTTTTCTGGGCAGTTTTACAATCTGTTTTCTACTTCGTCTCAGCCGGGTTTTAGCTTTGACACCAATTGTCATGGAAGCTCATCCAAGGCTCAATTTCATGTTACATTTCTCTACCAAACAACTAATTCAAACGGCTCCAACCCACAACCAATATATTCACCTCGGTTGCTCCTCAATCTCATCCACAAAGGACAAAATAATAGTGATGATTTGTAAACCACAAAGGTACAAGAAGAAAGCAATGAAATAGGGACAAAAAGAGGATAAAAAACACAAAGGAAGCCACTGGTTTTATCTTTCTCAAAAGGCATCCGGTTTTTTAGGAAAGCAACCACGTTGTTTTCTTTGTTTCACATACAAATCATACAAAAAACAGGTAGGGCAAAGACACTATATATATATGGTAGGTTAAGATTTAGTTAGACCAATAAAAATGTTAAATGGGCCAAGATTCAAAGACATCCAAAAGGTAATTTATATATATGGGCTATGAGCAACATTAATTGTTTAAGTTTTTCCAACGGTCCACGTTGTTTTTGAGTTGGGATTTTGGATTTGGTTGTTGGTATGGTAGAAAAAATAGTAGATGGATCACACCAAACCTTAAGCATACAAACAGTTTGGTTTGACCAAGGAAAAGGGTAGTGCAACGCTGAAAAAATGTTTCTCATAGGGTTGCAACTCAAAGAAAACCTAAGAAAGACGAGAAAAAAGTCACCACATTAAAAAGATTTGTCTGTTCACTCAAACATTAAAGGTAGTAAAATACCAAACCATGTATGTAGCATGAAATCTTGTGGTTTAAAACTTCAAGAACACATTGTAATAACTGTTGGGTTTTGATGTCCAATGAATCCTAGACTATGATGTAAATGTTAGATTAAATTGAAATTTCCTTAAGTGACATTTCTCAATTTTGTGCTACCGTTTATATTAGTTGACCAAGATTTGTTGTAATCGGTAGAGTTTTAACAAATCTGATCCATATCTTCTTCCGCTAACTGTCGGTTCGTGATATTTTTCTATCTATTGGTACTGTAGGGAGATTTCATCTATAGTGGGCGACACACCTTCTATGGCTGATGACCCCTTCGGGTTGAATCTCCAATCTCCATGCTGGGTTATATGACCCAAATCTGGTCCAAATTGGGTCTAGGGCTTCGCGTTGTGGAGTATTGGGCTTGAAGATGACAAAATAGGGTCCAAGAAGGAAAAAAGATGGATTGATGGCACTGGATAGACGCTCGCTTATAGCTTGAGCGATATGAACAAAATTGGAACAGGGAGTTCGTCGCTCGCTGTCGCTCGAGCGACGGGCCACATATTTTTTCCTTCTTTTCGATTTTACGCAATTTTTAATCTAGTTTCCATATTTTAGGTTAATTCTAGGCTTTGAACATGTCTCTTATGAATAGTAGACTCTTCATTCTGTTTTAGACACAAGAAAAGGTAGAAGTTGTATTTTCTCTCTATTGGTCGTTATTAATAAGTTATTCGGATCATCTACCAATTTCATCTTTTTGTTTATTTTCTTTTAAATCTTGTTCTTGTTTATTAGTTTGTGTGACCTGTATTTCATATCGCGCCATATCACCTCATCAAATTCCTAAAAAGTGGTATCGGAGCCAAGGTTCAGAAGTTCCGCATAGCAAGGATTTGATTGTTTGAGGTTTTTTTGTTATCGATGGCTACCATGAAATACGATATTCCGCTGTTGGATAGCAGTATAAGATTTTTGTTATGGCAAGTGAAGATGTGAGCTATATTGGCCCACATGGATTTGGATGATGCATTGTTGGGATTTGATAGGATGCCAACAACTTTGACAACAGAGGAGAATCAAGAAAAAGATCGCAAGTCACTTTCACCGATTCATCTTCATCTATCTAATAACATTCTTCAGGATGTTTTGAATGAGAAGACAACAGCTACATTGTTGTTGAAAATAGAGTAATTGTGCATGACCAAAAGCCTAACCAGCAACATTTGAAGCAGAGGCTTTATTCTCNAGGATGTTTTGAATGAGAAGACAACAGCTACATTGTTGTTGAAAATAGAGTAATTGTGCATGACCAAAAGCCTAACCAGCAACATTTGAAGCAGAGGCTTTATTCTCATCGCATGGCAGAAGGCCGATCACTAGAAGATCATCTGGCTGTGTTTTAGGAGATCGTCGCTGATCTGGAGACGTTAGAGGTAAAATATGATGAAGAGGACTTGGCCTTAATCCTGCTGTGCTCGTTGTTGGTTCAATTTCATCGTTTAGAGATACAATTCCGTACAGTTGTGATATACTCACCATTGAAGACGTGTATGATGCCTTGTTTTCAAAGGAGAAGATGAAGTATCTGGTTGAAGCTGGTTCTAGAGATGAGGAAGCTCTTGTGGTTTATGGTGATCGACGAAGGGCAAGTAGAGGGTAGATTTCAGCAATAGGGTCTGCTTTTATTGCAAGAAGAAATGACACATCAAAAGGGATTGCGAGAAGTTACAAGGTAAGGATTATTCAGCTGCAAATCGTGAGAGGCAATCAGAGACTTCGGATGAAGCAGACATCGTAGAAAACTTTGTAAGTGAGGGAGATCTTTTAAAGGTTTCTAACGTAGAATCTAAGCCCGACGAGGAGTGGATTTTAGATACAAGTTGTGCGTTTCATATGAGTCCCAATCGGGATTTATTTGAATCATATGAAACGGTGATGCAAGGTGTCGTTGTCATGGAAAATAACAAATCTTGTCGAGTAGTTGGTATTGGGAGAGTCAGATTGAAGTTGGTGGATGGAACAATCAGAACACTTGGTCAGGTTTGACATGTTCCAAACTTGAAGAAGAACATCATCTCGTTGAGTACCCTGAATTCAAGAGGGTAATGTTCTCTAGAGCAGGTGGAGTCTTGAAGATCCGGAAAGGTGTCCGTGTTGTATTGGAGGGGCAGAGACAGTCCCAGTTACACATCCTGGAAGGTTGGGTAGAATCAGTGAAGAGACATCAGCACATGTTTGGTACCGTGGTGGATATACAGTTTGGTACAGTACTGTTGGGAGTTGGCTCTGGGTCTATTTTGGATAATACTACTCTGTCGAGTTTGAGGGATGTGGCTAATTCTGCTTTGCCACTACAGTCTACTGTTCCATTGTATTCAACGGCTAGGGAGAGACCCATTGGAAATAGGTAGGGGATGTTAATCTGAATGTGCATGTTTTGGAGTTGTTGAAGGTGACGAGTCTAGCCAGGGGCCTTCAGTTAAAGCATTTAGTGGTGATTCTGCTATAGGGTGTGCTTCGACCCTATTTGGTAAATTTTGAATTTGTTGTGAATTTTGGGAAACCGAGGGTTGGGTTCATTTGTATCTGTGTTTGGATATGGTGGAAGAGGAAAAGTATTTTTCGAGTTTTGGTTCAGGTTGAAGAGTTCAATGTGTTTTCCCTGCAGACGGACTTATTTTTCCAGGTGGAGAAATTTTGGAGTTTCGTTCGTTGTGCCGAAATTTGTGTCAAGGTGGAGATTGTTGGGTTTTGTGACCCAAATTCGGTCCAAATTAGGTCTAGGGCTTCGCTTTGTGGAGTATTGAGCTTGAAGATGACAAAATAGGGTCCAAGAAGGAAAAAAATGAGGATTGATGGCACTGGACGGACGCCCGCTTATAGCTTGAGCGATATGAGCAAAATTAGAACATAGAGTTCATTGCTCGCCTATCGCTCATCGCTCGAGCGACGGGCTGTGTATTTTTTCCTTCTTTTTCAGTTTTACTCGATTTTTAACCTAGTTTTCATATTTTAGGTTAATTCTAGGGTTTGGACATGTCTCCTATAAATAGTAGACTCTTCATTCTGTTTTAGACAAGAGAAAAGACAGAAGTTGTATTTTCTCTCCATTGGTTTTTATTAATAAGAGATTCGGTTCCTCTGCCAATTTCATCTTCTTGTTTATTTTCTTTTAAATCTTATTCTTGTTTATTAGTTAGTGCGATCTATACTTCATATCGTGCCATATCGCCCCTCGAATTCCTACCACTCCAATGACCCTTCTTGTATGAATGTGAAGTTTTTCTCCGTGTGCAAGCTTTTTTCTTCCCAAAGACAGGTTTTCAGATTACTTTGTCGGTTGATTTTGGATGTATGTTTACGGCCTCTACTGTATTCGAAGATTTTTTACCCTTGTGTTTGTGTTTTTTTGTATTTTCTCTATTTCGTAGGCTTCTTCCTTGTTAGTATTTTTTTCTAGTTCTTGTGTTGTGCGTAGAAGTATTTTTTTGTGGAGCAATTGCTAATGGAACATTTTATAATTCATTATCCAAGATGGAAATGTGTGATGTCTATGCACCAACTTGATGGGACTTAGATTTTACACATGGTTTGTATGAGTTAGGTTGCCGTATTTAATTAGAGTATATAGATGGTTTGCACGAGTTATCTTTATTTAGTTATGACTTATATGGGAAAAGACTTCTATAATTTTCCTATTTTGAAGAGGATTAAATTACATCACGTATAAATAACACTTACATTGAATGAAAATAATAATAATAATAATAATTAGACCAAATTTCAACTGATAGAAATGTCGTATTGAGTGATTGCCAGCTGTGCCATGTTTCGAGCCTTATCTAGTCTTACAAAGCCATTTACTTTTGAGTTTCTGGGCCTGCGAAGAAGTGTGGCAAAAGCCCACGGTTTCTTCCTTTTAATGTGCCAATAGTCTATTAGGGTTAGAATTCAAGACTCTCCAAATTTAACAATCAGAGGAACCTTAATTTTATCGTAGTTTTAATGCAAATGAGAGGTAAGTTTTTTTCATTTATCAGTATGTGCCTTTTTATTTTTTTGTTGCTATTTTTCTTGTGCGCTACTTGAATTTGATGGTGAGTGCTAGGAATTTTGACGGAAAGATCTAATTTCGATTTAGGTTCAATTTATAGGTTTCGATTTGGAAATGAGAGTTTTTGAGGTGACGTTTTCTGAAATTTTTTGAATTTACATATTTTCACGAATGGAGTATGGTGTAACTCAATGTTTATCTGTTTTGTTTTCCTACACTTTATTTTTGGGTTTAATTTCTGTGATTTTTTTCTTTTCCTTTATTTTTTTCTTTATTTTTTAATTTTTTTTATCTTTCCTTAGAGTTTTACATTAATAGATTCAGTGGCACGTACATCGGTAAATTTTGATGCAGACAATAAAGATTTAGTGTCGTGTTTATCTCTTACTTAATGAGTATAACATGGGTAGTACACTGGGGATTTACTTAACAATTTAAACTTGAGAGTAATGAAAGATAAAAAATTAATAAATTTGTAAAATATGGACTTTAGTGTTTCCTTGTATGTTCCCTTTGAATAGTTACCACCAGTGCATTTTCTCTAGTTTATTTAGACTTCTATTTCTTGGTAAATGAGCAAACAGTAGAAAAGCTTAGGTGTTTCTAGCTATGTCAACGAGTCGAGCCGAAAAAAAAAGCTCGGGCTCAGCTCGGCTCGAGTTTTTTTCGCCCGAGCTTTTTTGAGCCCGAGCCGAGCAAAGCTCGGCCAAAAAAATGAAGCTCGGCTCGGGTTTTTTGATTTTTTTTAATTGAAGGCAGCAACACGCTGCCTTTGTAGGCATCTAAAATAGCTGTCTGTTGCAGGCAGCCTGCAAAGGTAGACGCAGCAAAGGTTGGCTGTGCAGCTTGAGCCGCCTTTGCAGGCAACTAAAAACTTTAAAATTCAAATTTTGGGCAGGCTTGTCCTGGCCACGGGCCGACCCGGGCTCGAGCTTTTTTCGGGCCGAGCCCGAGCCAACGCGTTTTTTTACCATCCTAGGTGTTTCCAACTATTTAAAAGGATTCCATGTCATCTTCTTTTTCTGTTTGCATTCAATTAATCATGTCATTCACTGTTTTGGGCGTTATCGTTCAATTGTAAAATTGTACATTGTATTTGCTTGCATTTGAATTATGAATTAATTTT
Source organism: Fraxinus platypoda (assembly GCA_903798405.1). Classification (NCBI taxonomy): domain Eukaryota; kingdom Viridiplantae; phylum Streptophyta; class Magnoliopsida; order Lamiales; family Oleaceae; genus Fraxinus; species Fraxinus platypoda. Next base: position 7,922 of record CAIGRT010144444.1, on the reverse strand, counting down.
TTTACAGGACTCTTCATTTCATCTACTATGTTCAAATGGATTAATCTACTTGTACACCTTGTGGTGTACATAATGATGTACACCCCTCTCACATGGAGAGGGGCCCACGAATATTTTATTGTGTGTGGGCCCCCTCCATGTGAGGGGGTGTAAGGCTATGTGTACATAATTATGTACACATAGCATGATTCATGTTCAAATAGTTATTGAAAGAACACTGGAGATGATGTTATGGAAGGGTCTTTTTTTAATGTGATTCTGAAACACCATGAGGTTAATTTAGCTCAAACTCTCTATCGTCTTCCAAGTTTTCAAAGCCAAAACCTTAGTCCATGTCTCCACTACACTAGGGACACACCGAGCTTCTTGACCTTTAAAGACTTGAGCATCTGGAGCAACAAATAGACGAGAAGCTTGTTGTATCTGCCATTGCAAGTGTAGTGGAGACATGGACGAAGAGTTTTGGCTTAGAACTCGTGGAAGTCAACGAGAGACTGAGTATGAACAAAATAACCTCACGGTGTTTCCAAGATCCATATGGCTGAAAAAAGCCTCCGTGTCAGAATATGACATATCAAGAAAATGGTGAGGATTCTTTGTATTTGAGATTTTGCTCATCCTTGTTTAAAGATCATGTTTGACTAAGCGTGAAAGTTGAAACTAAGAGAGAAGAAGTTTTGCCTGTGATACTTGTTCAATAGTATTATTAATAACTCGGAAAGTTAGTGACTATTAAAATTCCAAGTTACCCTATAGTATTTAAATTTGTTCTTTAATTATATATTAAATATTTCATTAATATAGATTTTATATTAATAATTTAACAATAATATGAATACAGATCTTGCCGATTTTAAATCTTTTGAGAATTTTTTTTCACCCTAAATACATAATTAATTCAACCTATACTATTAGTATATCCAATCCAAGAATACATAGCAATCTTCAAGACTATTGTGCTTAAAACAATACTGGTTTTTGATATATTCGCTTCATTCTCACTTCACAATTTTAATAATTTGTATACCTTAGGTCTCCTTATTTTGTTAGGATTGATTTGAGAATAGAATTCTATAGGCTTCCTGTTGGCGGAAACTTAAAGAAATCTTGAATCCTGGATCAGAAAAACAACAAAAAAATGAACACCAACCGAGGAGGCTTCAACCCACAACTTCTACACTTGGTTACTACTAATTTTTTCACCTACAAAGGATGATGGTGGTTGTGATTGTAGCTACCAAGGAAGGACAAAAACAAAGCGGAACTACTGCAATCACTCAACCAAAAAAGGGCTTCCTCACTACATTTCTTCTATCTGCAAATGACACGTACACTCAAAATGGCAGCTACGGATAAATATATATGCATAACATTAGGTCGCTCAATTGGGCTAACCACTCTTCACTCAAAGAAGCCCAACAAATCAAGTAATGGATCTCACAATCCAAAACCCCAATTTGTACCATCCATGAGTGTTGGGCCACGGGAAACATTAACTTAATTAAGTTCTTCAAGTGGCCCAAGTCCAAGTTGTTTTCGGGTCGAGCGATCACTAAGGTGTGGATATAGCTTATCCAGCATCATTTTAACATTATCAATCGGATTTATTGGGTATCAAAATCCAACAAATCTCCACCTTATTACCCAATCAACCTAAAAGCAAACAAAACACAAAGTTTATACTTGTATAATCGAGGCAACCAATAAAATTGGAATCATTTCGGACCCGAAACACATACCATATGTGCTCCATATACTCACCAGGGCTAAGGTCAAGAAAACCTAAGTAGAAGTAGATTGTCAAAGTAATCAATCAAGAGAAAATATACATGCGATGGAGATATAACATAAATATGTTCATCGAAAACATGAGACTAACATTAAGTTAATCAATCAAATGGCCAACACATATACAACAAATGCATAAATCACCCCACGAAAAGATCTCACCATACTTAACATAACCCATTCAGTGTAACTCGCACCTCGAGAACAAATCCTCTCATCGCCCACTTGTTCATTAGACCGATCACTAACATATGTCTAACAAGCAAACTACAATAGATCCTAAGTCCATAGGATAATCCTTTCTCACTACTTCACTTCTCTCAACCTAAGTGCTAATGAGTCTCCATCAAATAGAAGTTATAGAAGTGTCACTCTCACACTCGACTTGATCAGAGTCCTAACAAATAGAGTATTCAAACATTTAATCACCTCTCCACTCGTGATCCAAACGTTACCCTCAATATCTCTCATACACATCACCAACACACTCTCAGACATCTATACTCCACGTTACAAATAGATATAATTACTACTAATGCATCCTAACCCACCATGCAAAATCAACATCTTTCTTTAAGGCTCAATTTGAATCAACCCACGCACCACAAGGTTACTCCAACATCAATGCTCAAGAAGTCCACAAAGAAGTTATCTCACAGAGGGAAGGGTGAATGTGGCACTCACAAAGACAAAAGAAGAAACAATCGATTACTTCACTACATTCACAAAAGAGGCTCACAAAGAGGAAGAAGATAACCCACACATGGCTACCACATAATATCTAACAAATGACACAGGCTCGCAAAGATAAAGGATAAAATGACTGCCCCTCTTTCTTCTCACTACCACACTTTCTCACACCACTCACGGAACAAAAGGAGTATACTACAGATTTCAACCCACTATGCATGCAAACACATTATATAAAGTAATAAGATCACTATCAATTCATACAATTACACACATCAAATAGATTGAAAGTGTAACATATAACATTGTAATAGAATTAAACGGTCATAAATATAGAAAAGATTACATGCAGATGCACATGCAGTAACCAAGTTTACTCAATAAACCTCAGGTCATAACTAGATCCAATGGCAACATTTGCCTCACCTCTCTCCTCTTTTTTTTCTCGTATTATCCTTCATATGACAGTCTCTTTCAACATGTCCAAATACTACAATTAAGACACCTCTTACTTTCTGCACTAGCTTTAGACCTACATTTGCCATCAACAGTTTTATAAAAAATCACATTTTCCACTAGAAAAAACACAACTCAATGTGTTGTTATTTTATAAAAAAATGCACAAAACACAAAATGTAACTCCACAAAATAGTCAATCAAACTTTCCTTAGGTCACGTACAATTCTAATAGAGAAGAAACAAATTCGCAAAAAAAAAAAAAAGCCAAATAATTAACAAATAATTCCTAGGTTAAGGAACAGGCAATAGTTACTCCATACGGTAACCCCAAACCTATTGCCACTTCACATGATGACTTTTAATGCGAAAGGTAAAGGAAAGAACATGATATTGAGCGGATCATATCTATGGACCTGTAAATAAAGAGATATGATAATTAACCGCTTTAGGGTTACCACTATTTACCATAATGTTTCAAGCAACTATAGCAACCAATCAACAACATTCGACACTTTAACATCTAAAGGCAAAATTGTCAAGATTATATCGTATCGTGAAAATGAACACTACCGCATGGTTCATCTCGTCGTTTGGAGAAAGCTTTCTAAAGACCACTTCGCTCGAGGATTACCCATACATCCTCCTACAGAGCTACTAGTGCTAAGCGTGAGCTTCACTCGCTGGCGCCACGCTCCGTTGTTGATGTTCACGCTCCACTCTCCTGATGCACCTCCGTCCGTAGAGTCTATCAGTGGTGTTGGTTTCTACAGCCAACCACTAGTTTGGTTGAAAAGTACTGAAATAGCCTAGGTGAGTTTGAGACAAAGGAAAGGTCACTTTAAAGATGACATCCAGTAAATAATTCGTCCTCAACAGTGCCCTACATGTGCCAGACATACGAAAGAACCTTGTCTTTGGGTCTCTACTTAGTAAAAATGGTTTTAAAGTTGTATTTGTATCCGATAAATTTGTACTCACTAAGAATGCGATGTATGTAGGAAAGGGATACATGTGTGATGGAATTTTCAAAATAAACGTTCTTACTATTGTACCAAGGCAAAGCATTATGAATAAAAAATCAAATTCCATTTATATGCTTGAATTGTCTTGTTTGTGGCATAGTTGAATAGGACATATGAATTACAAATCTTTACGCAAACTTATGAATCAAAGTTTAATCTTGGCACTCAAGATTGATTCTAATCATAAATGTGAAGTATGTGTTGAAGCAAAGTTGGCTAAAACATTGTTCCACTTGGTACAAAGGAACACTACACCTTTAGAACTAATACATAGCGATATTTGTGATTTGAAATTTCTTCAAACTAAAGGTGGTAAAAAAATACTTCGTTACTTTCATTGATAATTGTATAAGGTACTGTTATGTCTTTCTTTGAAGAAGTAAAGACGAGGCGTTGGATAATTTTAAGTATTATAAGGTGGAAGTTGAAACTCAACTTGGTAAACGAATAAAGAATATTCGTAGTGATAGAGGAGTGGAATACGGGCACCGTTTGAAGAATTCTATTCCGAACATGGAATTATTCATCAAACAACGGCACCATACTCTCCTCAACCAAATAGTGTTGTTGAGCACAAAAACTGAACTCTTGAGGAAATAATGAACACCATGTTGTTGAGTTCGGGTTGCATCAGAATTTGTGGGGGAAAGCTATCATTCGTAATAAGATACCTCTCAAGAAAATGGAAGAAACTCCATATGAACTATGGAAAGGTCATCCCCCTTCTTACCAATACTTGAAAGTGTGGGGGTGTTTAGCTAAAGTTGAAATCTCTGAGCCTAAGCAAGTGAAGATTGGTCCCAAAACGATTGATTGCATATTTATTGGATACACCAATAATAGTAGTGCTTATCTTTTCCTTGTACATAAATTCAAAATTCAAGATATACGTGATGGAACCATAATTGAATCAAGAAATGTGTTTCCTTGTAAGGAAAAGCAAAGTGCAATTTCAAATAAGAGAACGTATGATACTGCAAGTGGTACTTTAAATGAGGAAGAACCAAGACGTAGTAAAAGGGCTAGAACATCTACGACATTTGGCCCAGATTTTATAACCTATATGGTAGAAAATGACCCAAAGACTTTCGATGAAGCAATGTCTATATCGGAAGCATCGCATTGGAAATAAGCTACCAATAGCGAGATAGATTCCATAATGCAAAATCATACTTGGGAGTTGGTTGATTTACCTCCTGAAAATAAGCCTTTAGGGTGTAAATGGATTTTTAAGAGGAAACTTAAACCAAATGGATCAATTGACAAATATAAGATTAGGTTGGTTGCCAAAGGATATAGAAAAAAGAAAGGACTTGACTTCTTTGATACCTACTCACCTGTAACTAGAATAACTTTGATATGGTTGTTAATTGCAATTGTAGCAATACACAACCTTGAGATTCATCAAATGGATGTGAAACTGGTATTCCTAAATGGTGAGTTAGAAGAGGAGATATACATGGTCTCTCCTAATCACAAACACAAAGTTTGTAAACTCGTTAAGTCATTGTATGGATTGAAACAATCTCCTAAACAATGATACCAAAAGTTTGACAAAACGATGTTGTCAAATAGATTTAAGAAAAACGAGTGTGACAAGTGTGTAAATATAAAATATACACCAAATGCCTATGTGATTGTGTGTCTATATGTAGAGGAGATGTTGATAATGGGCAATAGTCACGAAGTGTTACTAAAAACCAAGAAAATGCTAACGAAGTAATTTGATATGAAAGATATGGGTGTACCTTATGTGATACTAGGGATTAAGACCTCTAGAACACCGAAAGAAATCGTACTTTCCCAATCTCATTATATTGAGAGTATACTAAATAAGTATAATGTACTTGAGGAGAGTCCCGGGAAAACCCCTATTGACACAAGTTTACACTAAGTCAAAAATATGGGTGAATGTGTGTCACAACAGAAGTATTCACAAATTATCGACACTTTAATGTATATTAGGAACTGCACTCGATCGGATATCGCCTGTGCTGTGCTGTGAATAAACTTAGTAGATTCACAAGTAATCCAAGCCATGATCGTTGGAAGGCTTTAACAAGGGTTCTTAGGTACTTGAAGTATACTTTAACCTATGGATTACGGTTCTCAAAATATCGAGCGGTATTGGAAGGCTATTGTGATGCGAATTGAATATCCGACATGAAAGATTCCAAGTCTACTAGTGGTTATGTATTTATTATTGGTAGAGCTATTATATCATAAAAATCGACAAAGCAAATGTGTATAACTCGATCAACGATGGAATATGAGTTCATTGCTTTGGATAAAGCCGGAGAAGAAGTAGAATGGCTTCGTAACTTTTTGGAAGATATTCCATGTTGACCTAAGCTAGTACCCACAATAAATATACATTGTGATAGTCAATCGGCTATTGCAAGGGCTCAAAGCAGCATGTATAATGGTAAGTCTAGATATATATGTTGCAGACATAATACCATTTAGCTACTAATCTCTAATGGAATCATCTCCATAGATTATGTGAAATTAAAGGAGAACATTACGGATCCACATACGAAAGGTTTGCCTAGAGATCAAGTATGTTTCCTATTGAAAGGAATGGAATTAAAGTCTACCATGTAAGGGTCTTTGTAATGGTAACCTTACATGTTGACTGGAGATCCCAAGATTTTGGTTCAAAGGGACAACTAAGTTAAGAGGATTCAATGAAATACTTAGGAAATTATTTCCTAACTTATTCATATGATATTAAAGTGGTTTCTGTAGAATGATTAGAGGTTAAGATACTATTTTAATGATTCCTATGTCTTGATTAAGTCAAGTGGAGTAGGGCAGACAACTCCTAATAGGAGGTCACCTATGTAAGTGTGAGGTGGGGTTGCCTCAATGAAAATTGTTCAAAGGCTGAAATTTTCTAAACACTTATGAAACCCAACAGTTGTTCACGGCTAAAATGAACCAAGTCATGAGAAATATGAACGGTTTAGGAAAGACGTTATGTGAGTACTGTTGTCTTCATTTACACCAACGGGTAAATGGTTCAAGACATCGCGTTCACCTATTAGCATGGGGTACAATAAGTAGAGTAGAGTGCCTATTGAATAGTCTTCACCTTGTTGGCATCCGTAGATAATTATTGATGCCATCTAATATCATTGTATGAAGAAAAATAGAAAGAATCACGAAATCTTGATTATGTTCAACGGTTTCTTAATTGATCTCTTGTCGTACCTTCTTCTTCTTTGCCCAAAAATTAAGATTGAATCCTTAAAAGATTGATTTCTTATATATTGCCCCAAAATTCTTCCAAAAGAATGATTAATTGGCCTCCTTGATTGCAAGATTTAATATATTGTATGATATGAGATGTATCTTGCAATGTTTGATGAAGTTTAGTATTTATGGAAGTTGTATTTTAGTTGAAATCTGCATCCAAGTTGGTTTCCATAAAGTGTTTCAATCACGAAAGGAAATGGTCTCCGTCAATCCAGAAAAACCCATGCAATCACCCTATTAATTCGGATGCGATTCCCATGGAAATCAATGTTAAAAATATGCTATTGATTTTTAAGGATATGGAATTGCATGGGATTTACTCCATGCGATCACATAGACTAAAATCTTCTGTAATTATTCATTTTGGTCCCTAGTGATAAGTGCGTTTTAACACACTTATTTTACTATCAAAACATGAAAAATTGTTGGTAAATATGTTGGAATATGACTTAATTCTATGCAATATATGTTTTGTAGGACAACATGATGAATGTAGCGGAATTGGGAAGAAATAAGGAAAAAGGGACCTAAATGAAAGAAAATGAAAGTTTAGAGACTAAATTGAAAATATCCAAAAGTTGGTTCGGAAGGCTAAATGGGGATTTGAAAGAGTTGGAGGCTAATTGGTTGAAGACAATAGGCTTTGGATGAAGAATTGGAGAAAAGAATGCAAAAATAACGAAAAATGGCAAAATTCGAAGCTTG